>JAQIUX010000039.1:0-15099 GCA_034696965.1 Lithobius crassipes | reverse complement strand
TGAGATGGTGGGGCCTCCATGCTTGAATGCAGTATTCCAAGTGTGGGCGAATGATAGGGGTGAATGTTAGTAGTACATAATTTTATAGTGTTTCCATATTTGCGGCCATTGTTATTTTGGCCATCATAGTGGCCACCTGGCTGCTAGTGACGTCACGAGCAATAGCGATAACGGTGCGGCCAAAGCCCATCACGCGAAAGTTGGGCTGGGCTGGGCTGGGCTGCAAGTCTTACAGTGACACACTCAGCGAGAAAATTGGCCGAGAGGACGCCATCTGGTAATAAGTTGATGCGACTCGTCTACTGTTGACAGAAACAGTTACTCGAGGGAGCCACATACCTCCCAGCCAATATTCTCGCCGAATGTGTCATTTTAAGTTAGATGCGGTTTCAGGTTTTACCTGTATCTCCTATTAGGTTCGACAGATTTCAATTGTTTTTGTCACACGGATCAGGGCCAAAGGAATTGGCATACCAAATTCTATGGAAAAAGTAGACATATTAACGGTTCAAATTTACTTTAACCGACTTGTTGATAAGTTCCAATCAGGGGTCAGACTTTGGATGAGCCATGTGAAAATATTCACGTGCGTTCATTGCTAGGATGTTTCTAATGGTGGTGTTGTAGCGAATGTCGTCAGTCATATTTTACTTCACTGGTTCACAGAACCAATCCAAAGAGAAATGGTGGTAATAGTTTTTAGTTGGCAACTATCGGTGATCGCCAAGTCGGAAGAGGTTAGGAATTTCTATTTCAATGCACGACTTGGCGATGTCAGTCAGGATAGTGCTTTCTACCCATCATTTTAACAGATTTCAGAAAAAAATCTTAAGAGCTGAGGCGGTTTCTGCTTTTGACAAAAGGAAATATTCCGATTCGTACTAGTTGCATGTACAGCTTGACTTTCCAAGGTGCGGAAAGCTTTCTTGATTGTAAGCCATCGTCTCAAAAATAAAACGTGTGAATTATTATGAGTTCCAAATAAAAATGTAAATTCTACCTCGCGAGCATTATCTGCCACAACTGGTTGAAGAGTCGACACGATGAAGAGTCATGCAATGGGTACATCCGTCAACAAGACGACGGTCATGTTGCACGAGTTTATCCTCGTACCAGAGCTAGCCTCAGTCAATCTGTTGAGGCATGAAAAAACAGACCAAGCACACCCATTAATTTGATGTCATTACTTTTTAAAACTCTTGACTGCTCAACATCGGTATAAAGCTTTATCTCGCTAAGGAGCAATGTGATACTATTTATGTATTGTTAGCCGAATACCCCGCTGTTATTTTGCACAAATATACATTTTGCATTTACATCAGTTGAATCTTAAATAATATCTTCATGGTTAATGTCACAAAGAATTACCCAGCAACGGAACCTACTTTAACTCTTACAACTAAATGCTGTAATTTTCATGCTGTAATTTTCATGCTGTAATTTCGTAGTAATTTTAACACACATCATTGTAAAATTCCTTCTCTTTATTGTCATTGACATGATTACTTTAGCTTTAGTTTACAGCTCACTTTCAAGCAGCATTTTATTATTTCTACTGGAAGTTGCATCTATCAAATTCAAACGAATTAAGTGAAGTGGCCAAAAGAAATTGGTTAAACGTTATCTTATGCTACGTTAGTTTTACACTTTCAAATATTGTTTTGTCACTAGAATTTTTTCTTTTGTCCATGGGATTGCTGCAGATTTGTTAGTTTTAGCCTTGGTACACGTAAGTACCTGGACCTCTTGCAAATTCACACGAATAGGCGCACACATTGATTGTCTTTTTCACGCTCCGATGACTGAATTGGTTGCTCCTCGTACTCATAATGTGGTAAATTCCCCTCGGCAATCCGAGCACTACACCTTCGTAAGAGGCAGGAGCTTGATTCAGAAGCGGGTCTAATTT
Source organism: Lithobius crassipes (assembly GCA_034696965.1). NCBI lineage: Eukaryota > Metazoa > Arthropoda > Chilopoda > Lithobiomorpha > Lithobiidae > Lithobius > Lithobius crassipes. The sequence continues at coordinate 13,190 of JAQIUX010000039.1, read as the reverse complement.
TCCTTTGTTTGATTCGTAGATGTAATCCTTGTTTTTTTCGTTGGGACAGTCATTCGTGCTGATACACCTAGACAGTCAAAAAGCAACAGAAATAAATTGTCAATTGTAATAATCAACTATGCATCAGCATGACTTGCGGATAGCATGCATTGCCTTCTTTGTGTTGATAATCCTTCCATAATAGGCAAATTAACTGTGCATGCTTGTGGACATTCATAAATATGAATCAGCATGAATTGCGGACAACATGCATTGTCTTCTGTGTGTTGATAATCCTTCCATAATAAGCAAATTAACTGTGCATGCTTGTGGACATTCATAAATATGAATCAGCATGAACTGCGGACAACATGCATTGTCTTCTGTGTGTTGATAATCCTTGCGTAATAACCAAATTAACTGTGCATGCTTCAGCATGAATTGCGAATAGCAAGCATTGTCGTATGTGTATTGATAATCCTTCCATAATAACCAAATTAACTCTGCATGCTTGCTGACCATATTCGTTAACTCTGCATGCTTGCTGACCATATTCGTTAACTCCGCTTGTTTACTGACAAACTCTTAGCGTATTGTTCGTTCAGAACTGAAAAACTAAGTGGATTATAAAGTTGAGTTTGATGGCAGTTTTCGAGTTATCAGACGTCTGCAAACAGGCACTCATTGATGTAGATGCAATACGACTAAATATCAACGAGAATCTCTTTTTCACGAAGCATGCACGATTCCCCTAGTAACGCATCGTTCCTTCTTTAACAAATCATCAGGATTTGAGTGATACACCGCACTGGACTTTGGTCTGAATCAAACCCTAATCTCACTCTGTAACGAGCGTAGTAACACTCAACGGTGCTGCTAATAAAGCTTAAAAACGTCGTGTCCCTTCGATAATTCTTTTTTTTTCCGTTTTGTACGCCAATCAGTCATAATTTTCCCCACGTAAGTGCAATATTTTTTTCAAACTGATCCCATGTGATGATCAAATGCCATTTTGTTCTGTAACTATGGCTAGTTATCTGATTCTTGGTGATGGCAGAGGGCTGAGCTCAGACTAACTTTACACTTTGTAGTCTTGATTTTTTATTTTATTAAAATACTTGCACAATGTACGAGGCTAGCATGAAGACTTGATATAATCATACAAGACAAATTAAAGTCTTAACTAAGCGTAAAATACATTATTTGAACGAAAGCTAATATTGGTAATAAGCAATAAGTCAAAACGTGCAGTAATATCCAAACGTTTGAAAAACTATTTAATTGGTTGGTTTTTGTTTTGTTTTTAAGAAAAGTGAAATCCACTTGGTCATAAAACAAGGATAAAAATGTACGTCTCCCTCTCTCTTTTTATCAGTGTTTCCGGAGAATTGTAGTAAATATTCTATTTATTTTTCTTTAAAATAAAAGTGCACATTTATGCATCCATCCCACCTTCACTCGGTTCAATCCTAATGCATCAGCATCTATCCTACTATTTCGTAATTTTAGACAGTGTTTATATTATTTTCACTCGGTGCTTTCAATTTACTTGGTTTGCCGCCATATTTGTACACGGGGTTGCTGCTCATTCCGAGCCTACACACAACTTAGTGCTCCGGTATTGCACAAAATAGGCCTATTTGTGGTGTTATGATCTACTATAGTATTCTTTTTACAAGTTTTCGTTTTTATATTCCTATATGACTTGTTGTGTTCCTTGAAAAAGGTCACAACTTTATCCTTGTTATATAACTTAAGTGGGTTTTATTTTTCTGCAGTCTTACACCTTTAATTTTTGATAGCATGGCTCTGGCTATAATTTTCGGTGCCCTATGTATTTTTTATTTACACATAATTATGGTATTCGATATTTGTGGTGATGACATTGACAGAATGTTCCAAAACAGCTATTTCATGTGAAATGAGTTGTAATGTACATCTCTACCTGACACTACCCATCTAATTGGAATACTATATGTATTGTTATAGGAAGTTCACAATGGCAAATATATTTTTTTAACTTGTCCAACCTTTAACGCATTCAGTATAAAGGACATTAGAAATGACTTAAATGATCTGGGTGGGTGCCTGTCTGTAAACTTAGCATGGATCAAACGGTAATACATTTAACGTGTGGATCAAACACGAAGCTCTTACAGAACGGCTCTATGCTGTTTTACCTGTAAAATCCGGCCGACGCTAGATTAAGCGCTAGACTTTCGGGAGATATCTTGGTGTTATTAAAATAGGTCCACTTAATCCTGGCATTTCTGAATAACGTCGTCCTGTTCCACGTCATCGGGTAGTTTTCTCCCAATTCTTCAATTTGCACTATGTTGGTACGGTCGGTGCCTGAAATATATGAAACATAATATATATAGCAATAAATTGCAGAAATCGCTGTAAATCATAGTTTATATATAAGAACACAAAATACAAGCGAAATAATACCAGAAATTACGTAAATATTTCGCTGTTGTGCTTTATATTCTTATTTATTAACTACTAATATTGAGCCGACTTGGGACAAATTTTCTATACTTTTTTTTTGCTTTACAAATCAGTTAAATTTAAATTTAACCAATCACATTTAGCACTAAATTTTTTTATAATACACCCTGTATGGGTTGAAAACTGTTGAATGGAGATTTAGTCAGGTTTTAACAACATATTAATTACCACAATACCGTATAGGTAATTATATCCAATGTTGTCATAGATGGGTCGAGGAATCCACTAGAGTTTATGCCCCCAATCAACTAACAGTTTAGTTTTGTTGTCAATAAAGCTTAAAAAAAATACAGATAGTAGATATTAGTGTTCACTTGTTCTTGTGGTTTTTTTTTTTTTGGTAATATAAATTCAGCAACATAATCTTAAGACCTACTTGCAACCTACTACTTACAATCTTAAGACCAGACCTAACCTAACCTAACCTAACCTAACCTAACCTTTTCACTTCTCCTTAACCAACACCAACAAAAATTTTTTTCCTTGTTACGTTTTTAAATTAGTTTTTGCGAATCGTTTAAGATCACCAATCTACTTTTTAGTACTACAGGACATTCTACCCTAAGTGTAATATTCGGTACATCAAGGAGGTCAGTATGCTTGCTAACGTCGAGCGAAACGAATTTTGTCCTGATCCAATGCAATGGAAGACTATGCCACACTGTCAGTTTTAGTAAAGTACAGTCAAAACATACAACATCCCACTTGCGACAACCCCGATCTCTTAACAGTTGTGAAATGGGGAACTACCAGCTTGTGGTTGAAGTTTGCACGAGTGGGCCGGGGGCTTCCTTCGTTGCTGTCTGTACACACTGATGAACTGTTGCCGAAACTAGAATCGAGAAAAGTTTGGGTATCGACTCACTTAGGCCTACAATGCAGAGTTTCTTTACCTTTGCTAGAACCCTTTTGTCAAGAGAATATCTTGTACACCCCATTTTATTTTGGAGTGGGTGGGCCCACTTCGCACTGGGAAAAGTCTGAGGGAAGTGCAACCAGTAGCAATTATCCTAATGGCCTAATTCTAAAGACTTCCAGTTTTCAGATCAGCCTTTAAAGTGACACTCTTGCTAAAAGATTGGCCGGGAGGTACGTGGCTCCCTTTAGTAACTTTCCGTCAGCAGAAGAGTCGTCGTCTATCGTTATCAGCTTATCAGTAAATGTTACTAGATGGCACCACATTCCTACTGGCCAATCTTTTAGCCGTAGAGTAAATCTTTAAACTCAAACCTCAAGCGCTTTCTCCCACCCCAATCATGTTTGTTAGGAAGAGTCTGGTTGTAATGTCAGAAATATTGTGCTCTTTACAAAAACCAAAAAGGCGGGTAGCACGCACCGTCCTATAGTCACCTAACCAACTGCATTAGGGCCTCATGTGTAAACAGCGACGATGGTTGACGTCACATTTTACGTTGGTTGCGTCTGCGCCAGTTGTCGGTCCTTGTGCAACATAAATGAGAGGTCAACCATTGCAGTTAGCGACGATTATAAACCCTTGTACAGCAGAAAGGTCAATTTCAATGGCATCTTACGGGTATCTCTAACTTTAGGATTAATATCTGCACGATTAAGTTCTGGACAGCCAGAGCCAGACGACGCCAACTACCAGGTCGCTGGTGCTTGCTTGGGGCCCTCAAAAAACTCCCAGTGAGCGTGAACAGTTTTAGGCTATTTGTCATCCTGTCCAATATACTGGACGCTTCACAACAAAGGGTTAAAAGCACTTAATTTTTTTTTTCTGAGATTTGTTAATGTGAATAAAAAGAAATTGCTCTAGTTAATAAAGAACATTAAAATGACAAGTATCTATCATTCTTATGCATTGACATGTCTAGGAGTTACATAGGGTCGATCGGCCGGATCCTGAGATGAAGGCGTGACGCTAGTGTCCATGAAAAATTACCTTTGTCTAAACATTCAATTTTAATTCTCCACACCTGGATCAAAACTTTACTTTCTATCGAAAGAACCAACCTGAAGAGTAGCAAGGATTCCTGACGAAAGGAGATCACTTAGAAAAAGATGGCATTGATTCACTTTTTAAAGAGGCACAATTATTGTAAATAAAGTACCAGATTTCAAAACCACAGTTTTACGGTGGTACTGTTATTTATTTTAAAAGGATTTCAGGTACATTTTAGCAGTACAAGAAATACTGTTAAGGAGCTTTTTTTTAATTACACCTGCTGCAGAAAATTATTAATCTTCGTACGTAGATTATATCCACAATTACAAAAACCTTGTGAATTCACAAATATGAGAAAGATCTGAATTGTATAGAAAAGGCACTTGGATTCAGTTAATATCAAACTTGTAGTAATATTAAACACTATGAAGAATATGCACATGATAAATGTTTTGAACACAACACACAAGATTTAAGTCAATTAAAACAAAAAATTTGATTTATACGTGAAAAAGATTAAGGCATTACCCAAAACTGCCGTCTTTATCCAGCAGCTTGTCCACTACAATTACGGTACGTACAAAGCACCATTATGAGGCCTACGAGCAAGCACTGTAAAAGCAAAAGCCCTATTCCTGTACAACAGCCAGCTTGACAAATGCACACCTTTATACGAAATGATGTACGTAGTGAAAAAATCTTTACTCTCTTCACAAGTGCAGTCCTCCATCTCACGCGAGACTAAAACATTAAGTTTCAAACGAGGAGTTATCGACATATCCACGAGTTAAAACTCCTTAATATTTGTACTATGAACATTACCTTGGTACTACTATACGTCAATTACAGGTTATAGATAAGTTTAACAGTTGTAATCACAAATTAATGTTAATGAAACCAAGTGATTCGATGTGTGCACACAAGCTGTTTTGCAATAGCTTTCCTTTACCCAATGCACCCATTATGTGAACACAAAATTCAGAGAGTTCTGAATGGCCTTAGCACATTAGAGGGCTACTTTCACTGGGTTTAAGAATAAAATAACTGCCTCGAGTTCAACCAAACGAACAGTGGCAGTAATTTGTTTAACAGCTTCACCTCACAGAACATTACCTGCTGGCAGTGTGCAGCCTTGTTGAAGCCACATAACCTAACGCTAGGTAGACTAAATTCACTTGACAGCAAAACCATTACACCGGATAAAAATTAAAATTTGAAGCAATGAAATGATTCCAGCAACTATTACCAAGTGAGAATATATGTAGTTCTGCATTCCCAGATGTACACAAACTGATAATTTTTTATATTGTACCACATACTGTCAAGTTGGCTGTTACGCAAGAACCAGCAGTTGTTATCGAAGCAGCCACAAAACTCAAAACCGTTTAGATTGTAGCTACAAAATGATACCACGTAATTATGGCAATTATCAATTTGCGTAAAACGGAACAATTGTTAGAACAATTGTCAAACATAGTAATACATGAAAACTACTACTTCCCCTATAAAAGGAAACTTAAGCCACCTTTTGTCGCCACTTAAGACACACCTACGACATAGGTGAACTTCAAAATAAGCAGAAATATTTCCTACATCGTACGGTGGTGGCAAATGGCAGTTTCGTTTCCTTTGTTGCACTTCCCGACGTTTATTTTTTGGTTTATTAATATATACATTTTCAGATTCATTTGAAATTGCAGATGGTAAACATGAATTGTTTCATAGCTGCACTGTTTTCTTTGGCTTTTGCTGCTTTACAAACTGCAAGCAGTGGAATACTGATCCCTCCTCTTCAATCTTTAGAGCCCTTTCAATAAATAACTCCGACATGGAATGTAGACAAGTATAAACAGTGCAGGAGATACCAAACCAATTATAAATCACTATGCTGTACTCACAAAATTATTAAATAGGATAGTGACGATACAAACACTCGAGTAATAACTAATAAAACAAAAAAATAATAATAATTAAATTAAAGATACAAACTTTAAATCATGAATGGTAAATAAAAATCTGGGGGAGCTAATCTAATGTTATTTGCAACTGGATAATAAAAATCACTATTGAAAGAAATAATTAGGAAAAATGACGCAATAAAACAAATGTCAAATACGTCTGTACACGCAATAACTATTTAAAATAAGGTTTTTAAAGCAACGTGGGCAGAATAACAAGCGTAAATTGAAAATGAATATACAGTATACAAATTTAGGAATTGTAACGCACAAACAACAGAGAGGTCTATTTTTAAATACAACGCACGCCATCAATAAACAAGAACAAGGTCACAACACTAAGTGATTGTACACCAGTTCCCATGATTTGAGTTTTCAAACGTTACCATTACTCACGTTACCATTACTTGGTTACCACTGTAGTTACACCAGTAACTGATGCCATAGAGATCACACAAGTTTTCAATTATTTACAGCCAGTTTATCTAGCACACCACTCTTCTCAATGCTGGCTTAGACAAGTGGGAGGACGCAACCATTAGATTAATTGCAACTCGCCAACAAACTCGATGCAACCACAACAAACAAATTTCCGCCACACTACACAAAACTTTGTTGGTTCATTATCATTACAGAAAGGGATACGACACGGAGAGGAACGTGTGGTGTAACGGAAAGGGTTAGGTTGCACTGACTACGATCAGAAAAGCAGCAAAAGCATTACATGCTCTATCTGACAGTAAGCATAAAAGAAGATTTAACTGGAAAATTGCACACAAAATATCGACAGTACTTTTTTTTAATGTGTTAAGCAAATATGGGATACGGGCAAAATGGTGTCGACAAAGACAATGCAAGGAACTGACCAGAGAAGAGCAGTAGGAACTAAGCATCTCATCCCCACTAGCAGGAGTGAGGAGAAAATGGGGGGTTTTTAACCACCAGGAGCAAGTTCTCTACATGGCAACAATCACCTAACGCTATTGCACGGCAGCAGGCATGAACGACATTTGGTGCGGCATTGAGTTGGTCATGGGTGGAGGTGGCTGGTACATGACTGTAGTAAACTGCAGGCGATGTGGCAAGAACAGCAGGGGTGCGCTGACAGGACTCCCAGGGACGGATAGAAGCCCCGATGCCTGTCTCTGTCCCAACGTCGATCCCATCTGTAACGATCTTGATGATCTCGTTCACGGCGATCAGCTTCTCGTTTGTGGTTGCTCCAGTGACCCAACAGCTTTGCGGCCAATGAAGCCACATCGTCTCCCGACACGGACGAAATCGGGTCAGCCCTTGCTTCAGAGTAACCCCGTTTCAACGTCCGAACCATTTTGGTCGAAGAGGGCAAGACTGGAACCCGGCTTCCTTTTTTGTCGCTGCTCGACGTCTTTCTCTGTGTCTGGGCTATTCTTAGGACTTCCGGGGGCAGATAATCAAGATGGTGGAGGAGCAAGCCCTGCAGTGTAATGCTTTGATCTTAGCCAAAAGGCCGAGAAGCGAACCGTAAAGTGAATTCCTCAAGGTTAATTGCCCTTGCAGTGTCTCTCTCTTCTAGTCAACTGCTGGGTGTTTTGTTTATGGCAACACCAGCAAGCTGGTTGGTTAGTTTAGTTTAGTTTAAATCCGTCAAAGCGAAAGTCGTTTGACTTGTTGCCTGCAACGAGACTCCTTAATGGGAGTGATCAATCTTCAAGTGTCTGTCCAGCTTTGCTTTGAATGAGTTCAGAGACCCAGCTGCACAGACATCCACTGGTAGTCTATTCCTTTGGTGCTGCCGTCTAGTGATCGTGCCCTAGACCACCACTAACTCCACAACATTTTCATATCACGTAATGCACTGAAAAATCCGTGGGTACATTTTAAGTCTTACTTGTCTGTCAAAACACAGGTCTCTCCTCCATCCCCACTTTCTCTTCGTTGAACAAGTGTTTTGAGCTATCAGAATGTAGGGGGACAGTATCCATAGTGTTCCCCCTTCCCTCTCCCCGTTGGATTTAGTAGGGGATTAACCCTTCATTTTGCTTCCCTACGTCTCTTTGAGTTTTCTCATCCGTCAATCACTTCGTCCCAGTTGAGCTTCTTTATACCCCCCATGGGCGAAACCTCTTCATTTTTATCCCTACTTCGCGTCTTCAAGTTTTCAGGAATCTGCACCAGGTCATCAGGGGATGACCAATGACCATTGACAGCTTTTGCCGAGAACTGAGTCTTGTATGTCGTTATTTGCATCAACGATCTGTGCAAGTTCATCTTCATGTGCCACTCAAAATTTGCCATCACCTTCAGAGAAATGTTCTTCAACATGCGGACTTTCAGATGTTTCTAAACGATGCTTTCGACTGGGATGTAAATTCTCAATGGGGTCAAGCTCTCTGTTTTGCGAGGTTGAACCTTCCTCAAGGTTCACCTCAACATCACCAGTCTTCTCATGGCGTGATTGGTTACTAGGTGTGGGCAACTCGGGGTAGTTGAGCACATACTGTTCTTTTTGTTGGATTCTCGATCGGTGATTTAAAAAACTCGTGTTTACACGAGTTTCAACAGTTTTTCTCTACTCATGCTTTTCCAGTGGTGGGGTTTCATTCCGTCTTGAGAGGTGATTTCCTTTTCCTGTTCATGCTCGTCAACTCCCTGATTTTCAGGTGGACGCCTCTCCCATCTTCTGCCATGACACCTCGAAGCCTTATGTAGGTATGACCCACATCTCACACAGGGGTCAGTGTCACATTGTGCCGCCATATTTCCTGGCAACTCACAGCGTCTACAGAGTGTGACAACTACCCTATAATAAATCTTAGCCGTCTGCCTATAGAAAAACACGAAATTCATAACTTTAACGCGCATTATTATTTTAACTCTGTAGTCTCCTGTAAACACGTTTCGATAACCACTATCTCAATTTCCATATTTGGACCTCTCTACTTGCAAAACCTCCCCATATTGCTCTAACACTTTTTAAAAATCTTGTTCATCCACATAAGGTTCTAGCCCTCTAACCGTAATCCATGTCCATGTCCACACCTCAAAGCCACTTTATCTTTTATTTCAATAATTTCGTTTTGAACAGTTAATTTACCAAGTCTAACCATATTATTCCTACTTTGTTCATCTTTAAAAAAACAAACATTAAAGGTATTCATTCCATTTTTTTGCATGCATTCCACAGTGCCTCCACCATTTACCCTTTCCCATTTTTCCGCAGCTTCAAGTAACGCATCAACAATCGTGAGAATCTCCATTCCTTCAGGCACTTTAATGGTGCAGGTCTTAGAAACTGGGACCAGAACCATGTTCACCACAACTCCAAGACGGTATTTAAAAAGAAATCGCCACCAGGGATGAACAACCAACAACGAGTATGAACAAACCAGTAGTGCCTCACACAGGCAAGCCTGGTTCGGGGTTGTGATGCCCACCATAAAAAAGGAGCTGGAAAAAGCTATAAAATAGCTTGACCTTAAGGGGCCCTCTGACCTAATGCCAGGTTTTGCCTAAAGCATATGGCTGGACTTCTGGATGGGGAGGGGCCCATCGGGGGGAGCTCAAACCATTTGAGAGCACCCAGGGGTAGAGGAGGATCGCGATCCAGAGTTGAGCTAAACAATTGCCAATTCGATAAGAAACTAAGGGGGAATTTCGCCTGAATGTGCTGAAAGCACCAAATGGGCACAGAAAAGTCCCATAGCCATAGGGACCAGCAAATTAAGAGAAGCTTGGGGGGGGGGGGCATAGTGGCACTCCAGATAGTTAATAAAGATCAGTGATGTCCGCCGTGTTACCCATAAGGGGAGCATAAGTCCACGGTTCCGCAACACCACCATTAGGCGAATTTAACGTTAACTAACTAAGCACCAAGGGGGATACCACCATCCAGAAGCAGACTTACCTTTTATGGCACCACATGAACACTTAGCCAGACATCATCACTAGGCAAAAAATACAAGAAAAACAGAACAAACACCTCCCAACCAATCAGCCAGATCACAGCTTTTACACTTTGATCGTAGCCAAAAGGCCGAAAAGTGATACCGAAACGTCGGGTGGGAAATGACAAGATGAAGTTGTTACTCCAAAAGCAGCCCTGAAATAAAAGTATCCTTAACCGGGTTGAAAGTTGGATTAGTTTCTCCCAAGTCTCTAAGGACGCGCAAAACACACGAAAAATAGGCAGTAGGCGAATTGGTATGGGGGAATTTATTCTCTGCAAGTTCACGGTTCCACTTTCTACAAGTATATCCCAGATAATATATTCCGTATCTCCTCCTGATGAGCGCCTTGTTGTTGATGAACCTTAAGAACGTTTGTAGCATTGCAACATCAATTTTAATTGGTATGTTCGGGAGATTCATACCTCCAGCCTCAAAAGGGCCCTCCACGAAAGCTCTTGCAAGGGGCTCTCTCCCCACCCCGTTCCAAAAAAATTTTAAAATGGCTCCCCGGATTTCCTTGACATATCGTTAGATGGCGGAAAAATGATTCCCACATAAACAATCAAGGGAATGACGATTGCATTTACAAGTTGTGCTTTATGTTTGTAAGATAGGTTCCGGTCCTGCCAGAATGCTAATTTATTTTTTACCTTAACAAAGCATCCGTCCCAGTTAATGTCATCCATGCCCTGGTGTGGCGCGAAATACGGGGCCAAAGATTTTTTTGAATCAGTCCTACATGTAACTGGGAAACCAGCTAGGTCCTCCCCGTCCCATGGTCCGATACTTAATCCAATCGATTTGGCGTTGTTCAGTAGGCCACCAGAAAATTTCTAAAATTTCATTAGTGATTTATACGCTCTGTCAATTCTTTCCTTGTCTTTTAAGAAGAGCGATACATCGTCGGCATAGGTAGACAGTTTTTTGGTACTGGGCAGCCGGGTATTTTAATCCCAAAACTGTTATTGTCAGCCCTTAACCTGATTGCAAAAACCTCTATGTTTAACACATAAAAGAGAGGGCTGAGAGGACAACCTTGTCTAACGACACTTTTAATGGTGATCCATTTGGAGGTACAGTCATTTATTTGTACAAAGCTGCCAATCGCGCGATATAAGGTTTGAATCATCTCAATCAGCCTATCAGGTATATTAAAAGCCGACAAAACTTTCCACAATTGTGAATGGTTCACCAAATCGACGGCATTTCTTTGATCTATTGATATAATTGCAAATTTTGAAAACCCCTCCCAAAAGGCGGAATAAAATTCACGTGTAAGCCCATAGGTGCCTGGGCTCTTGTTGTTTGCCATTGCCGTAAGGGCGTCGCTTAGCTAACTAAGTTCAATAGGTTCTGCAAGCCAACCATGATCCTCATTTGCAATAGAAGGTAAATCATATAACATTGTGAAATCCGCTGCTGGATCTAGTGCAGCATCTCTGAATAGGTCACGAAAATGACAGAAAATCATTGAAATAACTTCATCATCATCGTCAATAATATTACCCTCCTTATCGTACATAGAGGAAAGTTGGATCGCTTTGCCATTCTGTATCTCGACACCACGTAGAAGGACTTCAACACCCTCTCCCCTCTGTAGTTCCTTAATACCAGTTCGAACTAATAAACCCTCAGCCCGTCTAACATGCATTGCATTAACCACATTCCGCAGGGAGCGAACGAAAGGGGCAAAGTGCGATTTCGGTGTAGAATTACACATGACGGATAGCATTACTTCTCTACACTGAAATATTTTATTCAGTTGTCTCTGCTGTCGTGCACCCTGGGAACGTAAAAATTTCGTTATCCGATGTTTGCATTGATGCCACCAATTAGCCAGGTTTGAATTATCATCTAGTAAACACTCGTCAAGAATATTTTTAACTCCCACGACAGTGTCTTCGACCTTGAGTAATTCAGCGTTAAGTTTCCAATGTCTGCGTAAAGGCAGGCATGTTGTTGTTTTCAAAGCCTAACATAGTTCCAGAGTGGTCGGAGAAGGAATTTTCAATTGTCTGGATAAACTTAATGCGCTGGATCCAGACTCTATCCAGTAATGCCATGTCAATTCGAGATTCACCTCTCGGCCCATGAAAGGTAAAACCCGCCTCATTTGGATGCAAACTACGGAAGACGTCAACAAGTTCACACCCTTTCATAAACCGATGCAAAAAATTGGATCCGTCGTATACTTTGGATCTGTCGTATACTTTGGATCTCTGAGAGGTATCACGGTCAACAATAGGATCATTAGTACAATTGAAATCGCCAATGTAGAGCATTGGACGGTTCCCACAAAAGTACTGTTCGAGGTTGATGAAAAAATAATCCTTGTCTTTGTAAGTATCGGGTGCGTAAATATTAACAATGGGTCTAGTAGTTTCATAGTATGAATAATCAAGTCCAGGCAATGTGCGGTTTGACCCATAACAAATTGCAAAAGAAATCAAACCTGTTTTATTCGACTCTTATAAGTTATTTGTGCAACATACTAAAGCTCTAGAAAAATATATTCACGGGAACATATTCAAAATGGCGATTCAAAATGGCCGCCACTGCTTACTGGTAAAACGTATTATCTGGGAACCAATCGCATGAAATGACTTAATTTTTTTTTCTTAATTAAAGATAATTTTACGACGAATCTTTCATTTCCTATGGTCCAATACGATCCAGCGACTCGTTTGGACGTTATTTTATTAAAACGAACTAATTAAACAACGGACGAAAGCTTTCCACTAGGTTTTTTAATAAAGCAGTGAAAATTTGTGAACAATTTATAAGACTTAAAAGCTCACTTATTGCAAAATGTTTAATTAAAAAAAAAAAAGGACTCTAACGGACCAATAGGAGCCGAGATATCACCAATTATGTAGTTCAGGATTCATATCTCCTCATCCACATCAC
>JAQIUX010000038.1:0-15256 GCA_034696965.1 Lithobius crassipes | reverse complement strand
CACGCAAGAGGGGCAATTGACGACAAGAAGTCTTAGTGCGGTTTGTCCGCCGCTATACCGGTCGACCAATCCACAGATGAGAGGTTAATCCTTTGTTGCATGAGTTATTTTTCTGGCATGACACATTTTGTGGCTAGTTTGTACCCTAGTTTTGGCAAAAATCCTTGTGTCCAATAAACTGGACGTCACGCAACAAAGGATTTAAATCCCCAAGCAGAACATTATTGTAGTAGACAGTTTAAAAAGAAACTAAGATAAAAGATGATAACTTCTCAATTAAAGTGTAGGAATAACTGTCAGGCAGGTAGGCTAATATAAAATGTTAAGTTCTGCTGAGATAAAGATAAAGATAAAGATTTTTTTATGTAACTATGTAATGGTGCAATTATACTTTTGGTTAGTTGAAAAATAAACAAATTATATCTAAAAAAAAAGAGGGTAAAATTTACTTGTCTAAATCAAATTTGTTGATATAGCCTATATTAGCAATAAAAAAGGTCCTAGCATAGAGAGGGATGTAAGAGTCCAGAAATATTTCCGGAAATTTTCACAGAAAAATTGGAACAATTGAAATATTTCCGAGGCATGCTGGAAAAATTAGAAAAATAAAAAGTAACAAAATGGTCTAAATGGTCAAAAACAGTTATTTTCCTAATTCCAATTTTTAGGAGTCTGACGACTCTGACGCTGTAGAAACAGTAGAATTCGAAAGTGACAGCAGTAACGATAGCGAAAGGTCCATGTCCAGCAGTGAGTCAGAAGATGAAAGTAGCCAGCAAGAAGATTATGATTAAGGATGGGGGACTGGGGAGATGAGGTGGAGACGACTCAACCTAAAACGGTTGTTGTTAAATTGTTTGCGGATCGATGTTAGTACTTAAAATGTAAAAATAGATAAATTCTTCCAATTTTTCCAAAATTTCCGAATTTTTTTTTGGAAAAATATTTCAATATTTCCTCGAATTTCAAGCATAGCATAGAGCCCTGAGGTATCCCTTATCTACTGGTAGTGGGGGTGAATATCATACATCTACACACCGCACTCATCAAAAATGGAACAAGTCAAATGCGTCTAGCCAATAAATCTTCAACGATAACAGTTAATCTCAAGAATATTATCGTCAAATAATATAACTGTCTTCCTGTTTCCCCTGTTTGGTCTTTCATCTGTCCTTTTCTAAACCAAGTTCAAGGATTAGCCAACAAAGGTTCAGCCAATCAGGCGGACGGCTAACTCTACTAGAGCCGCGGACTGGAGCTGGAGTAGCTCTAACTAGGCTACGCTTTTACTATAAAAATTAAACCACAAAAATTGTAACTCGCCTTTTTGACTGGTAATTATTTAGAATTAACGTCATTCCAGTGGCGATTGACAATATGGTTTCGATGGCCCGACACGGGACACTGCCATTAATAGTCCCAACCCAGTCTCGTTAGGGTGGTTCCATCTTTGATTAATCGCTTAAATTCAGAATGATCCTGCGCAGCGTTTGTCAGAAATGCAATGGTCAATCAACAAAACGACGAATATCACTATAATAAAGTATTTTTGTAGTACAATTTAACTCCGTTGATCTCGAATAAACAATGTAATTAAAAATATAATATGAGGATTTTTAGGAAAAAAGCACATGAGTCATTAACTATGAGCAGGACGAAAGTGTCTCCCATCCCGACGGGAGAACAGAGTGAGAGAGTATTGAATACTGACCAGGTCGCATCTTTCGAGTTTGCTGGCTGGTTGTATATGATGTGCGACCGCCACTGAGTATCTCTGAGAATGTCCAGCAATAATGACCATGGGATCGCGCACATACGCCACTTCCCGTCTGTTACAACGGGTATGAAGGGGCGGATGTTACACCGCCTGCGAGTATTTTTCTACAATAAGTATTTCAGAGGGAAATACGAATTGGGAACAAATGACGGTTCGAAAACCATTGAACAACATTGCGCGATACGGTTGATTGGTTCTTACGTAGTCTAAATTAATATAGACTTCGAGAGTGAGATGCAAGAAGAATGTGAGAAAATTATTGTGGTCCAACCTTCAATTCCCCAATGTTAGAAGTTATAGAATGGTGATATAGAAAATGGACTCGACATGCCGTCATCTCAGAACGACGAGACATTCGGGAAAAACTGTCTTCAAACATACATACTTCGTTTCAAAATGGCTGCTCCCAAACGAAAACGTGTTGTTTTAAGCCTAGAAACAAACCGAACACAGTAAAGTTGACAGAAGGATTTAATTTTTTCTTTGTGTTTATGGTTCCTACACCCCACCCCAATCTCATCCTACTTCATTATCATAATCTCATCGCTAGTGGTCTTGTTCAAATGTCAGCCCTACAGAACCAACACCGATTTTTAGTTCTGAAAAATAGTCGACCAGAACTTGAACTTGAATCTGCGAGTAAGCACTACTATTACCATATGAAAGATGAAACACAAATTTCGTTGTTAGAACAGACCAAGCCAAGTTAAATTCTTCATCATTCTCATCTTGTTGACAGCTAATGATGATTTATGTCTGGAGTAAGGGGTGTATCACTAAGACGAAGTAAGTATGGGATGAGCACCATGGCGTCTATCAAAAACTAGGAAACCCAAATCCGTGAAATAAAGGGGCGGCTCGCCCCTGGCGCCAGCTATAATTTCGAACCGTTGCGTCTCAACAACATGGTGACGTTAAGAGCGAAGATAGTTAGACACAATCAATGTCTTTCACAAGGGAAGGTGTATGTGTCACGACACAGTTACATCGGACTGACTATACATTAACAATATGCAAAGGATTATCGCAGTTGCCATGCTGGCACTTACATTTGTTGTTTAGTCTGTGTTTGCTTAGAGTTCTTCTCTCGGAATACAGTTCGTTGGTCATGGACAACAATGATTGTCGTTTAGTATTAACTTGTTGCAGGATTATAAGCGTCATTTTATATATATATATAAAAAATTCGTGTTCGGATTTGCTAATCGCATACTCAGGATGATCTATTATATGGATGTATAAAGTGTTGCTGAGTGAGTATAATAAACACACACTATTTTGCTGGGATTATTTCTTTAGCAGAAACAACTGTCTTGAAGTAGAATGAAAGACAGCTCGATACAAATAGATGCTGTTTAGAGATGAACAAGTAGAGGATTTCTTTGTAATCAATCATTCATTCATGACGAGGTGTAAATTGACTGTACATGCAGGCGTCTCTTTGGATTTATGATCTAACACCAGACACAAAGTCGCTCTTTATCCCACTCACGCGTTTAATTTATTTGTTGAATAGGCTCGCTAGCAAATTTGCAAATATTTAGAAAATTAACTACATGACCAAGAAGTGACTATCACTCGTCTGAAGAAGGAAGTTGACACAATTTCTCAATGTAACTTTAAATTAGAATAAACCACTTTTTTGCTTTACCTTTGCGATGTCTCTGACAATATAAAATAATGAAACCGTCTTTTATCAAGACTAAGGAAGGAAGGAAAGAAAGTGTTCATTGGAGACGCTCAGCAGCCGTCTTGGGTGTGTTTCCTGACAGGCGGGGCAGCCTAGCCACGAGAGAAAGACATACACGTACCAAGGAGATCTGGAGTAGATAAAGAAAGTAGGAAATGTAACAATCCCTAGAGATTTTATGTGCATGTAAGTGTACTGGAACCAAGTGCTACTTACATCACGTTCTCTTAAATCAACGTGTCACTCAACCATGTGCCACTCGCAGCGGTCTGCGAATTCCACCTCGCATAAAATAGAGAGTGTTCCGCACTGAGGCTTCCAAGTGTTACAAGTGTAAAAGTTGATATGAACAGTTGAATCAGTAAGTAACATGATTTCGTAAGTAACCAACGGATGCAATCGCGATCATCTCAGTAGCGGCAGGCATCTGATAATACATCTCATTATTCATGTACACAAACTCACGATGTCATTGCTGAATCACGAACGGAAACTATGTGGGTGGCGAACGGACGAATTCCATCGAAGAAGCAACTTGCAGTGAGAAGCGGCTGCCTGAACCATAATTATATTATAGTATATTATATTATTAAATAGAGATAGATAGATATTTGTGAGAGTTATTTAAATATGACTGTAAATCCTATAGAGAAATGTTGATGGACCAGGACCTTGCATGTATTCAATGAGACTATGACTTAGAACAGACAATTTTCTACCGTTACAAATGGTTTTTCTTGTACAAAATAGAGCTTTGAAACTCCAAATTTCCACCTCCTGCCCTGGGTCCCAGCCAGCGGCGGCAGTGTCTAGTATGAGATACCTCGTTTCAATAATGAATTAACGAGTCAACCGAAACTTGCAGCTACGAAGAAGACGCGTGACTGAATCGAATTGCAGAACACAGCCAAAGCCAAGATCTTGTCAGCTCATCGCCAGATGATAACTGTCAAATTGGAAAAAAAAACCGCTGGTTTCACTCGTTTTCCTCACGTTCTTTTCAACACAACTTGACACGGTAGGTGCAACAATCGCCGGTACAACAATCTGGACTTAGTGAACAACTACGTGGATTGAGTGAATTCGGGAATACTGCGCTGAGTACCTCTTAGGTCTATTTTTATTTTCAAGCGATGCGTGTAGCCGTTTTTCTCAGAGTGTTAATAAACATTACTATGACATTGGGATGGTATCATTGGATCCCGTAAAAGTCGTAATGAATAACCAAGTGAGAAATAACAATGGCAAAGAAAGTTGACCAAGAGAAGGCTAAACAGACAAACCCCAGCGCAAGCGTGTCGTGCCGGATGAACCTATGTCGCAAGAATAATCGAACACAAATCTCTGACAAACTTCAACTGTAAATAGATTTACCAAGCTGGTTCGGGGACCGACCAGTTGTTGGTTATCATAAAATAGCGGCTCACACATAACAAGCCAGAGCCTGATTGAATGGCGATTTTTTTTTCACTGAAAAAAAAAAAACAATACCAAACTGGACTCGTATTTACATAGGTAGACTTGCTTGACAGCATTAAGGAGACTTTACGATCATTTTGCTGTTCTTAATTCAACCAGGACGCAGTGGAGT
This sequence comes from Lithobius crassipes, assembly GCA_034696965.1. Classification (NCBI taxonomy): domain Eukaryota; kingdom Metazoa; phylum Arthropoda; class Chilopoda; order Lithobiomorpha; family Lithobiidae; genus Lithobius; species Lithobius crassipes. Next base: position 10,198 of record JAQIUX010000038.1, on the reverse strand, counting down.
TTAGGCTATACCAAGAAATTAAACATCTGACATATGGGATCAGAAGATGAAGAAGTTATTGTATAGGTGAACAAGGTTGCATTTCACGAAAGGAGGTAAGATTTTTCAAAGAATCCAAAGAGTGGATATTGTTCTATTGTACAGAGATGAAAAAACTTCATCATTTTTGGCAGCTCGTTGTTAACGGAGGAGATGTTAAGTCTGAAATCAATGTATCTCTGGAGTTACCGTTCGATGTGGTTTTGCCAGATGGTGAGTTCAATAAATAAATCCCAATCCGCTTTGTCCAAGAGATGGTTATTTATTGTAGTCAAAAACAAAGGTGGGACGTAGGAATGTCACATGGTCAGAATGAAGCTGGGACATAGCAATCATAATATGGATATGATTACATATCGATAATACGAGTGGTGGATTCTCAGAGTTTGTCTGTTATTTGGTATTGTAGTTAGCTTTGTGCAGCGGTTGAAGAGCAGTTCAGCTGGTGACACAGTTCCCAATTCCCATTCTACCACTTCCCCCAAACCCTCTATTAAACCCCAATCCTACTCCCGACGCTCTTTTCCCACACATTCTTTTCAACACAAATTCATTATGTGATTGTGAAACCCATTGTAGAATAAAAAATAGTGACTTTCTGAGATACTACTTCGGGTTGGATGCCGTGGAAAATTTCATTGCATCCGTCCAAGAAGAGGCTATGACGTACGGCGCCATTCTATCAGATTCCAAACCTCTCTCGTTGACCGATGAGCAGGTAGGGAGGTTCAAACTCGCTCGCTCAGGAGTGCCACTAAGCCACTATTGCGGTAAAGGCTTTTACACGGGATTGTACAGGAGCAAGAAGGCGAAGCTTGAAGCCAAGGTGCGGGACCACACTAATTTCCCTCCAGGCAACTACAGCCCACGCCAAATGTAATCTGAACGTAAAGGAAATCAGCACCATCAACCTGATGTTCACAGAACAACCTGATGTTCAACCTGATGTATCACAGAACAACATTGCGCTCGTGGCCTAACGCCCGTCTTCAACCAGTCTGTCCGCGCCCGAGCCGAACAATGCACGTGTGCAATGCAGGCTAGTTAGGCACTGCATGACGAATGAGAACTATTTTTTACATTTGCGAACAATTAAGCCGCGTATAATATCACCTGGCAACCTACGCCAGGCGACTGACCCCGTCATTGTTAAATTGTTAATTGGGTAGAGGCGAATAAAGCAAACACGTCCAGTACGTTGGTCGGCGCAAGAATGGTTGGTATGAACTTTTTCAAGTTTTTTGTTTTACCTTCGTGTGACAAAGCCTGAATACAATACTTCAATTTTGGTTGAATGAAGCACAGGAAGAGAGGATGATGCAATGTTTTGCATCATCAGCTTAAAAATAAGGCTTCAAAACTTTTATGTACAAGCAAACCTTATCCATTGTCAAGTCGGGAAAAGAAAGTGTGACTTGGGCCGTACCAAGAACGTTACGGTTTGTGTGTAGTTAGTGTGTAGAGTTCGAAAGTGAGTGATTCGGAGTTTGAACACCGTGCATGTAAGGCGGTAGATTTTTTTAAAGAAAGACTACATACGATAGCCCTCTGTTCATTGACAAGGAGCAGGATGAAAGTGTCTCACGTCTCAACAGGAGATCAGAGTGAGAGAGTAGCCTATTGAATATTGACTAGGTCGCATCTTTCGAGTATGTTGTGCGACTGTCGCGGAGAATGTCCAGCAATAATGACCATGTGATTACATAGGAGGTGGATGTGTGAATGTGAACACACCGACTGGAATGACCCGTAGCAAAATAAAACATTTGTAAAGATTTCAATGCAACTTCCCTTCACTGACAAGCGCTACAAAGTTTGTGTAAGCCGCTAGTCCGCCTGATCAGCGCAAAAGATGTTTGCGTTGTCATAGGAGATCTCGAATAAGAAAAACTTGTTAGGTATGGGAATATCATTGTGAAGGAAAATGGAATGAAGGACATATTTGACACCAGCAAGCTTAAAGACAGAATCCAGAGGCGATGATTCCGCTACGTCCCTCTTCGGAGGAAAATACAAATTGCGAATGATTGCCCCCAACACAGCCCAGCGCATGTGTGCTACAATACTTTTAGATGATAGCGCCCTTCCGGTGCCATTACAGAGAGTGGAGGTAGTAGCAGCCAGCTTGGAACATTTTACAGCACTTGCACAGCAGGTCACTTCATCTTACTTGTTTGGGGTACTGCATGATAATATTATGTCCTTCGCAATACAATTATCAGTCATGTTCCAAAGAATGACACCGACTTGGCAACAACAGGAAAAAAAAATGAATACGAAAAACGCACAAACAGAATAATTTGTGGTAGAGCAAGGTTGTTAAAATTCAGCGACAGACTTCAGAACTGTTGGACCCAATGAGAACTGAAAAAGTCCTGACAAAATGATGTTATACTGTGGGAATGTACAACATGATGAATCCGTAGTCACAGTAAACTGCGCGCAAGGGTAGGTATGAAAATATGTGGCCATTCTAGTCCTGCGTTGTGACTCCAGGTTTTGCTTCAATGAGGGAACTAATTAATAATCAAACTAATGCAGTAGAGGCGGAAAGGGCGGAACCGAGTCTCGTGTGTCTGACTGCAGCGGGAGATCATTTGGTCAAGTGAGTCATTGAGTTCAGTTGAGAGCTCCGCAACAGATGGGGATCTCCCTTTTTGGATGATTCAGAGACAATTAAAACAACATTTCACCTTTTTTTACTGCTCACTGATGCTACCGATAGTGAACATTATGAGGAGTAGATCACGATTCAACTATCCTCCTTGTATAGTAATATTGAAATTGTAATACTCGTGAGTCGTTTATGCAGGATGTGGAATTAAATGAAAAGTTACAAGTTAGATCAAGATTTTTTTTCCTGGTGGGCAGCTGATAGATACCGAGAAAAAAAAAACGAATCCGTGCAAGTGTAGGTAGGTCATTTTTCCAGGGAGGATTGTCCTTATCGAGCTGAGCACAGACGAGAGACCAATGATGAGCATCACGTATAAAAACGATAAGATTATAATTCACTTTTTACGGGTTAGGCTTATCAATCTGGCTTTCCTAGGGAATTCTATAATAATCCGTTTTTTTTTTTATATGTTGCGACCGACAAACTGAGTCCATCACACAAAAATGAAACAATTATTGGATATCGTAACTCTAGTGGGAGCCCTGACGCCAAAGAAATTACGTGAACTGGCAATTTCTAAGAGGAGGATGTTGCAGTAAAGCATGGTATCTCATAATTTTCCGATAGGTACCAGTGGTGATTGTCATCATTGCCTTGCCTGCTAAACAAGAAGTAATTTTTGCAAGTAGAGATGCATAAAGTGTTGCTGAGTCACCCTGTTGACACGTATTTTTAAACTACTGTCTGGTACTGAAGAGGCTTGCAGCAACAAAGGCTGAGTCACTCAGTTCGTGAGTCTCTCAGTAGAGGTCTACCAGTCAGTCATTCGTTCGTTGGTGGTTTGCCGGAAAGAGCTTGTCGTCCATTGGAAGTTACCGTACGCCATTAGCTGTTCATGGCTGGCTGGCCGCGCGCACTGCAAAATTCATTCTTCATCGGGGATAGGTATGGGGGGGATGGACGTGCCTGTGTTGCATGTCTCGTGGGAGGCAGACTCACCAAATCAAAAAAAGAAGCACTACCAGTCTGGAATGGCTTTCGAAGTGTCACCATTACTCACATTCTTTTCAACACAATAACATGGAAGAACCAACAAGGCAGCCTATAATATAGGCGCATCGATAAGAGGCCATACGGTCGAGGTCTGGAAAATTATGTTTTTATGACTGTTATGTTTCCAAATCTGTTTTTTCTTTTAAAAGAAATTTCTGTGAACATACATTTTTATAATGTAAAAATAATACTAATTTCTTAAAGAATAAAAGAGAAGATAAGAGAAAGCTGTATTTGTCACATTGTACTGACCGCAGTCGGCCTACAATGGAGGTAGTCACAATTGCGTCACATTCGAACGAATCAGATGAAAAAATGGTCATGTCACGAAACGTACTGTAGAGGATAAAGCCGAGAAGGTGGTCTTTTGTTTCAAATGACATACCGTTGGGTCCATGTTTCTGTACTCACAATGAGCAGCGTATGATGGATATTATGTTGGTGGTACTTGTGTCCAACAAAACTTGGATCGTCCAGACTTGTATTAGACCAATGTACACTTTGGTGTGATATAGTTCGCTCACCACCGGGTGTTACTCCCATGTCTCCATGTTTTTTTAAAAGTTGAGAGGTAACTAAGTAACTAAGTAAATATTTCTCGTTGAGGATCAGAATCACGTAGAAGAGGATCACCGTACAGTCATGTCTGTCTTGGTGGCCTGCTATAGTCGTTTAGTATTTTTTTTTCCTTACAGAAATGGTGTCAATAAATAAAAGTAATTATTAAGTCCTCAAGTAGAGAGGATGAACGGGATTAGTTCGTTTGTCGCTTTAAAAAGTAAACGGCCCACACATAACAAGATTAAGCCCTGATCCTGGACCGAATATCTTCCGGATATCTTCAACAAACATGAATCGATGAAGATGGAAGAGGGGCGCGTCAACTCTTGAAGGATCTTGACACAAACAGTGTAAAAGAAAGACAGAACTGTGGCAGAATAGCGTGAAGCATATTGTCGTGGTAAAACACGTAGGAGGGGATTCTAATTAGTTCTGCGACAACAAGAAGTTCTTCTGTGATAACCGTTTCTCGGGATTCACGAGGGACTATCACCCTTGAAAGACACCGAAGCGTGTGTTTCGCCGTGAATTACGAGCAACGATTGAAGTTCACAAGGTCCGGCAAGAACACTCTTGAGTTCGAGCAATTCAGTCAGCATAACCGGCACAACTGGATCATCTACGCCGACTTTGAATGTACTTTTGTTTGTGTAAGCTGATGCAGCTACTGCTCATGAAACTGAGGCCTGTAAAGATTGTTTGGAAGATGAGGAAGACATCGCCAAAGCTGTGATTGCTGTACTGCGAAGTTGGACCCAGAACAAAGATGCGAGTATAATATACTCATCTTAGAGTACGGTGGTTATTCTTAGTTTCTTGTCCTGTATAGTAATGCGTGAAATACCTCGGATCCAACTAATTACTTGCAGTACATAAATTGGCTAACAAAATAGGCTGACTAAATTAGCAAGGCAGGTGTCTGTCAATCCGTGAGGGGAGATAGGAGAAGTGGTGTGTGGATTCGGTGTAGGAGAGATGGAAAAACAAGAAGACGTGGCAATCAAAAAAAAGTCAGGATAGACAAACTCATTAAGAGTTCACTTTCACCCATCAAGACACGGATTAACTCGGGTTGTCCCAAGTGCCAATGACCGCGATGCACTCATTCCTATCTTTAACTTTCTGGTGATTTGGGATTACGGTGAGTCCACAGAAGGGTTCTGGGGCTACCCAGCTGTATCTTGCAGCTACGACGCGTGATACAATAGGCAAGTATTGTCGAAACTACACTACACCATGGATGGGACAGCAGTCCATCTGTTTTCTTTTGAGATCCAATATGTGAGCAATAAAATAACATTAATCACATTTTTCACAACCCGGGAGGCACAGAGACAGTGCAACAATCAAGCTAAGTTACAAACGGCAAGTCGAAACATGTGAAATGCGCTCCGCTAGCTAGGTGTCATGATCAGAGAACCCGGTTCCAGACGACCAAGTTGAAGCATGTTTAATACAATGGGGTGGAGTTGAGGCTGCGATTGATGTAATTTATTTAAAAAAAGATAATAATATAAATCTAATATTATATGTAATAGGCACCACTCAAGAGTGAACTCTCAAGGGCAAGTCGCAGGTGATCCTGAATCGTCTTCAACATACAGAACTCTGTATCGGCAGCACACGAGGGGAGTGGTGCTTGCGTTACGGGAACTCCAGGAAGAAACGTGCTTCTGAGGTACCACTCTCCGCAGAGAAAAACAACCAAATTAGTCCAAGTTCCTTCCGGTTATAACCAAGAATGGAGGGTCCAATCTCTGAGCAACCAGGATAGCGTACAAGCGAGGTTAATAGTACTGAGATGAAGACTCGTGTGCACGAGCCAGAGATGTGTTCAGTCGCGTCACATTCCGAACAAGAGACAGTTTAATTTAAGGAGTCGCTGTTGAGTTGTACGACTCAAGGTGTGTAAACGAACCGGAGATTGAGTGTCAGTTTGACTACATAATTATAGACGTGGTATCTATTCATCCCATCGTGAGAGTTGAAAAAATGAAATAACACTGACTGACATAAGAGAAAAAGTCATAAGTGTGATATAATTATTATCTAACCATACCAATACATGGTCAAAGCCATAGGCTTATAAGTTATGAGGCTGGAAAGATACTAAATAAACTACACGGTTTATTTCATGGATACAGTAAAAAGGTGCCCAAACCATTCAGCTCCGACTGACTTCCAGTTACAACTTTGACCATTGTGCACCAAACCATTTGATAAGATGTGATACACCAACGACAAAATATCTTGAGTAAATAGTAGCCTATGAAAATTGGAACGCACTGGTGAAATTTAGCCACAGAACCACTCCTTAAGTGTGAAATGACTCTCCGTAAATCAGGGAAATGAAATTAAGCAAAACGTGAAGCATAAGTCTTTGTGTCGCCCCACATGTGGGCTAGAGCACCTCCCTCGCCCGGTAAGAAGAGGATAATGACATTGGTCAAAAACGTCTGCTCAATATAAACGTCTTGTTAGCGGCTGTGTTCATGTCATAGTTTCAAACCACGTCATGCTACTTATGAATGGATGAACCATTCGGGATCCTGTATGTATTATTAACTACACCTTGCAATTATTATTAAGACAGGATGTTAGCAAGTAGTTACACTTTATGGCATGTCGTATAGGATGAGGGGTATAACGGAGGTCGAGCACTAATCTGTTATGTGATGGGGTCCAATGAACCTTGTGGCCATGAATTTTACATTATCATAGGCCCAAACGATATGAATGTGTATGACTGTGAATATGTATGTGTTTTTGGCGTGTTGTCTGTCAGTTGTTGATGTATGGGTCACTGCACTCCAAAAATAAACGTTAGTCGCAAACTGAAGGGGCCATATACACCCAGTGCAACCCAGTTCCTGAAGGATGTAAGCCAGCGACACATCGAGAATACCATATCAAGCTACTCACGCATTTGACCGGCAACAGAGTCTACAGGAAGTTACAGCCAACTATTTCAGTGCCAGTAGAAACCAGGATGGACCGACAACTGAACCACGAACCCACGAAGTACGAAAAGTCAAGTACTTTCAAAGTGCATCTCCAACGCGTCGAAACAACGTCGCATACTCTCTAAAATAATAATAATTGGCTAAATAAAACTGAGACAAGATATTCTGAAGGATCACGAATGTCGAGTGTGTAAATACGTCAGATTAGACTCTGAGTCTGCATGATATTATCATGCAGACGAGCATGAAGTTATGAACAGGATGCTTTGCTAAGTCGTGCAGATTGTGTGCCCGTTTGACCTGGAGGATGTGATAAGATAAGACACTAGCTGGGGACTTGTGCATTTCGTGCGAGTTCTGCGCCAATCGCGAAATATGCAAGCTCGTCCAATAAACAGCACTATCGATGCACATCGGCTGGGCATCTGGTGGTGTGAAGTAACGCGGGCGATGTTCAGTCTGAAAATACTGTCATGTTTTTTATTTTCGTTAATGCCTCTCGCCCGTGCACATTTTTCATCTCTCAACATCAGAGATATCGGACATGGCACCGACATGGAACTGAAGTCAAACCAGGTGGATTTTTGGGAACGAGCCTTGTTTTACGTTCCTTTCTTTCCATAACTAGGCTATGTACAGGGAGAAACCAGCAATTGAAAAGCATTCGACATCTAGTGAATGTCATACTGGAAAGAAGTAATAAAAAATGAAGGTTTCATGATTTACGGTCAACTGGCCATCTCTTCGTACGATTTTTTTTGTTTTGTTGTTTTTCATAATCTCCATGCTTTATGTCAAACCCAGACCCATCCCAGGCCGGGCACATTCTCTTGCACGATGCATTCAGTGACAACATCAGGTACGTTGGAGCAGCAGACGTGTACACGATTGCAGCCATAAGTTACTACAGTGAATGATGGGTCCAGCAGCCAGGGTTGAAAAATTACAATAACGACATTGGTCAGAGCTCGTTGTGACGCGACCGACCGTCCGCCATCGCAGAAGAGCAGCAGTCCAAATTTGGTGCCTATCTCTTGACTGTAGCACATGACGACCTTAAGAACGGTAGAGGTATCCCAATGAGGGATCTTGACTGACAGATTTCTCGAAAAATCTTCAGACTTCGTGTACTTTCAAAATAAATCATCCTTATGAAATGAATTCAGAACTTATTCATTTTTTATAGTCAATAAACGATTGAATTGCTACATTATATTATTATATTATATGTATTATATTATTATATAGAAGGTAGAAACACTTAGAACAGACAAGTTTCTGCTGTTACAAAAGGATATTGTGTATCATTCATTAAATATATTCCATAAGAAATTATATTGTAAAAGGAATGTAAATGTGTTAACCAGATAAAGTACAATCAATGTTAAAAAAGTACAGCGAACGAAGTGATTACGTTCAAGACGTTGAAAGCGAGATGAGAAAGGGTGTTAGTAATCAACATAGCATTGGTAACGACGGGTTTAAGTCATCCGCCTATGTGTCTACGTCAGCAAGTCCTTGATGTGGATGATGACAAATTAGCTGCTAAAGCTGTTGGCAGTAAAGCTGATCGAGTATTGAAGTCATCTAATGAAGTTTCGGAAGGTTTGATGATATGTGTGACCAATGGCTGTAACCAAGCTTACAGCCAATTGGATGACTTTAACGAACATATGATAACATGCCATGGCCAGAGTGTGTCGCAAAAAGAAAAAATGTGCGAGCGTACGCGTCAGATGCGGCAGATGCTCCACCGCCAGCCATAGAGCAAGTGGCTGAATCTAGAAGATGATAACATGTCATGGCTAGATTGTGTCGCAAAAAAAGAAAAAATGTGCGAGCGTACGCGGCAGATGCTCCACCGCCAGCCATAGCCTCCTCGACCCAAGCTTATCTAAAATGTCCACTGTAGTGGGCATCCTTTATTTTTTTTTCTGGCTGCACAAAATTTTTCTCTTGATTCAAACCTGGCTGGCTACTACTGTAACAGTGTACATCCGGGTTTTCCTCTGCACACCTGGTTTTAGCGATACCAAGCAGCTTTTCGGGTTTTGAAGTTACCTAACATGGCTGCGCCCATCATTCCTATCGTGTTTTCAAAAGCTTCATGTAAGTGCAGTTTTAGATGTACTTTGGTCGAATTTTTTTATGCAAATCATTAGTTAAGAACCTCTGGGCTCGATGTAAGCCAAAATTAGTTCATAAAACGTAATAATTAATCATGAATGTGTCCGGTTGACACATGTCATCTGTAGTGGACGTTGGGTTTCAAATCATATAAATATAACTATTATTGACAAATGAACCTCAACAAGTGCTGTACGTTTCAGACTACAAATTTGAAGGATGCAAATTGGTTGTAACTTGAAATTTAAATAATTCAGATTGTGATAAATTTATAATTGATAGGTACTACTTTTTTGCAGCCTTCACACATAAAAAAACCTGATACGGCTGAAAATATTTTGGAACTGCTCGCTAATGTTGACTTTTCCGATCTGGAATAGTCAGTTGGTTATGATTAGTTTAGAGCTAGTTTGTTGGAAAATGAAAGACCCACATGTAGTGAATGGTAGTGATGAAAGTGAAGAAGACAAAGAGTCAGAGCATGAGGAAGCGGAAGATGAGGAATAATTTCTTTATATTTGAAACCTAATGTCCACTGTAGTAGCCATTCTAATTATCCCTATCCCTGTTAACCAAATAATGATTAAAAATTTTTTTCCCATCAAATGTCATTTTTTCAATGTATACTAACATATATCTAAGTTTCTTGCAATTTGGTGATGAAAAATTCTCTTGGGGTTGAGGAGGTTATTCCTATGCCTAAAATCACCTTAAAAAGCTAATTTGGGGGAAAGATAATTTTCAAAAAAATTTCCGGGGAAGGACCCTCTCCCCACTTATATTCCCGAGGAGAAATTCCTGGGACAAAAATTTGTTCGATTCGTTTCTTCCCCCGTCT
>JAQIUX010000037.1:0-15313 GCA_034696965.1 Lithobius crassipes | reverse complement strand
TACCAGTTCTGGTTTTTGGGTAGATTTCGTTTAGCTGGGATCAGGGTAGGGTCAAGGTCAAGCTGCGCGCCCTCCACAACTCACAACTAAACCTTTAGCTCAACTCATTTGGTGCAACAAAGGAGCGTGCATACCGGGAAACCATTCAACGCGTGCACCTTAGGTTTTTACGTAAAGCACCATATTCGATTACGCAGATGTTCTGCACGTAGGTACAGCTAGTACTCTTTATTATTTTAAAAAAAGGGGGGGGGACAAACCCCCTGAATCTTTTGTGTCACTTTTTGATGGCTTAGGTCAGTGGCTAGGTCATTATACCTATTTAATGTGCCATTTCCCGCTCTCTCTTTACAGGAGAATCTTCTTATGCTTTCCTGGTCAACAGTCTTCGCAGGGTCCTCCTTCACCCCCTTTTGCCAAAACCCTCTTCTTTGGCGGACGACATCGGCCTCGTGGACATCGGTGCTTTGGAGCGTGACCCTGCTGTCCAGGAGATTATGGTGGAGATGACCGAGGGTCTGAGTGGCCAAAAGACAATTCAAGCTCAACAAATCGTTTCAAGGGGGGATCCGCAGAAGGAGGGTGTCGAAGCGGTCTGGCATACGTCCACCTACACCTGGGCTCCCATTGCAAATACCAATTTTTCAGTCTGTGTCGTATTCCGGAGCGGTGAAGCCTCGCCCTACTTTCCCCAACGAGTTGACCCCAACTTCATCTTCCATATTCCGACCAGCAGATTTTGGCGTCCCACCGATCGATGTATCCTGAATAATCGACTTGTGCTCAAGAACAAGACCAGCGTGCAGTTCCCTTTGACTTTCTTAAAGGACTCCAACATTACGGACCAAACCATTGATAATATGACACTTTTCATAAGAAACCAGTCAGACGGTAATGAAGAATTTAAGGTAATTAATTCCACGTGCAGGATTACTGTACAGTAGGGGTGGGTCCAGGAACTGTTTGAGGGAAGGGAGGGGCGCATCGACTCCGTTTGCTGTTCAAATGTAGTAGTGGTACAGCCAAAACTATATTTCGGAGGGGGGCTGTAAAGAGCTTGTGAGAAAGCGAGACCTTTTTGGGTGCTGGGGAGCACGTTTTCCTTAACAAATTCTGAAGCTAAAATGTCAACTTTTTACGTGAATTTTTACGTGCGTCAGGGCTCGAGGGGGAGGGGAGCCACGCCCACTCTCCTTGCTAGTGGAGGAGTGGACGTGGAGGTGTAGGCATCACGTCTTCATCGTGGGATCGACCTTCGCAGGTTCAATTCCTGGGGATGTCAGTCCGATGAAACGTAAGTGCAGAGGAATGGCGTACAGATACTTTCGTTATTTAGTATATTATTTCGCTGCTGCGCTTTGTGTTTCTATTTTATCAACAAAGAAATCATAGTACACCTTTTAATTTTACTTCACTTTGAAAACATGTCTTTTGTGTACTGCGTCACCAATAGAAGTTTACATGAGGCGTTTTTATTTTTCAGAAAATCCCCAAGTCCGTGGCATATACAGCAGAAACCCACTTCTGGAAGACTAGCAATTCCTCTACTGTGTTTGTCTGGAGATACTTGGCCACAGTCGATGGAGTTTTACGAGTCTACCCAGGGATCACACTCAATAAACTCTATGACGTTCGACAGAGGTCTTGGTAAGGATTAACTATAGTTAAGAATCTCGGTTTAGAGTAGTTTAAGGGTTCTCTTAATGCTACAAGACTTGTAAACTCCACAGCCCTCAACCTTCAGTCTTCGTAAATTTTTTAATGCTTAGATGCATTAATGCTTAATGCATTTTTTCATTTTTTAAGACTACTATAACGACCATAATCTGAGGTGACTATTCTAGAAGCATCGCAATTAAGATAATTTGGGATACGTGTGTACATCCTGTCTTGTGAAGGGTTTTATGTTTGGAAGGTGCACACAGCTGTTTTACAGAAGCCAGGGAGGCGATCAACCGCAAGAACGCAGTAAAAGCTGGGGGGGGGTGGAAGCAGGAATTAAAAAATGCAAACCATGCTTATTTCGCGAAACAAATATTAACTGAATCTTCTTGAAAAATTATGGCCAACATTAAATTTAAACAAAACTTTGTTAAAGTGAGTTTTCTTTCTAGTCATGTAGACACAACAGAACATTTTCATACAGATAGTGGCTGCAAATGGCTTTTCCTAATTTTGCTCCATTTTTGTCTTGTTTGTGAGGATAAAGTCTCATAGTGTCTTGTTTCGAGGGTACATACCTACTACAAACCCCGCCTTGCAAGTGGGGGTTTAGAGGGGGCTCGTACCCCCGAAACCAGGCCGCTTCTCAAGAAACCCCCACCCCCACCCAAACTAAGAGACTTTCGGTTAACTCCTTTGTGTTCTGCAGGTTTCAGCGCACTGTCAATAATAAAGACAAGCTTGTGTTCACGGCACCCTACCTGGATTACTGGGGAGCAGGCCACGTGATCAGCGTAAGCAAAGCCATCTGCAAAGACAAGTAAGCAAAATAAATATCAGTTAGCATTACCATCCTAAAACCACCTATGGCATCACCAAACTGCCTGTCATCGTCAATTTCCCTGATAAAATGGTCTCCAAACGACTCTAATAATGATGGTTATTATTTCTACCATTGTCTATGTACGAATTATTAAACCCAACAAAATGCGGCTCGGTGATTAAGAGCACCAGCCTAGTTGTTGGAAGTTAAGGGTCTACGAGCGTGATGGATGAGCGGCAGCCTCCAGTCCCGTCTTGAGTAGTGTGACACACTACCCTCTACTCCTCAACATGGGACTAATTCAGGACTCCTTTCTGTTCCCAGTCCGATCGGAGGGTTTCTTCCGGGTTCTCTGGTTTGCCCATCCCCCTGCGGAATTCACCCCCTCAAAATTACTTCCGGTTCAAAATTCCGAAGTCTGCAGAAGCTCCTAGAGCTTGTGGAGCTTCTGCAGACTTAAGGATTTAGACTTCCCAACAAACAAACAAACCATCCACACGCTTTTCCTTTCAACCAACCTTCCTCAGCAACTTTTGTCAAGTTTTGACTTTTAATTTTAGGTGTACTCCCTACTTGCCTGGAAGACCCTTGGTGTCTGTTATTGGAGGTGACCTGACCATTTACCACGTGTACGACTTGTTTATTCGAAGCCAGGCACAATGCGATCCCGCCGAAAGGTAAGTCACATATTTTATTTATTTTTAATTACGTTAGTCATTCTTTTTCTTTCCCCTTACTTATTATTGCAGTTTACAAGGATGAATTTAGATTCTTTGTTTTTTCCTTTTCCAGTTGCATCCTCATCGACAACAGTGGATATATTGTGATGCATCACGACTTCATTTACCCAAAAAAAGGACAGCCCAACATTTATTCGGTGCATATTTCTGTGAAGGTAAGCAAAGCAAGAGTTCTGCAACTGACTGCAAATTGCCAAATAGCTTTCCTATGATGATTTTATGCTACGCCACAGCAGGTTGCATGCACGGGATTGAGTAGAAATCGAATTTCTATAGTTTTTATTCATCTTTCTGTCATTACAATATTATTATTCCATTATTTTCACAAAATGTTTCCATATATTTTCACGTAATTTTGTTTATAGGAGCCCGCCATTGCCCAAACGTTGGTTAACGAGAATATTTTGCAAGTGAAAGGGTGCATCGATATGTTGAATAACATGAAGAACAAGTATTTTTGGCAGGTCAGACAATATTCTTATTTTATTAAAAAAGAATCGGTATAGTGGATTACACGTACAGCAGAAAGTCGCACACTAACATCTTGATCTTGTTTTCAGATTCCAAGCTTTTATAGTACAAACAGGAGCTTTGATCATTTCAGTTTCTACCCGCTTCACCACACCAATTTATTTTTGATTACAAAGCGTTCTAATAATCGAGACATTCCTTACGCTCCAGAAGACAATTGCCAGTTTGTGGTAAGTTGTATTTTGGTGGGAATTTTTTTGTTTTGGCCATGGCTTTATAAACTCAACTTAATTTACGACGTTCTCAAAAATTCGTTTCAGACACGTTTGATCAATTCAACCATTAGTAAAGAAATCGTGTGCAAAGAGCAGCGGACCAACGACCAGCTGAGTGACTGCAGTTGCTCCAGTCCCTCCGAATTCAATCACTGCAAAAACTCGCTGGATTTGTATGAACTCAGGTACTAAAAGCTAATTGCTACGTGTTAGTGGCGTAACGATCCCCACCGCAGCTGCGGGGAGGGGTGGGGGGGCCGCAGACTGCGCTGCTGGGAGGCGCAGGCAACGCGCACTCACGTCGACATCTGGGAACGCCGTGGAGGAGACATGAAGCGCCTTATTTTTCCTAATAAAGTGTATTTTGTCAAAATAAACCAGGAAAAAGTTCCACTACTAGCTTGTGAAAACGCGTTAAAAATGCCTTAAAATGCGAATGAGGGGTATAATTTTCTAATAAATCTCCGGGGGAGGGCCCTCTGACCACACCCCAAGATCCCCGGAATAAAAGGCACCCTTAGGGGAATTTCCTGAATGCACCTCTGCCCTCTCCCCCTCCATAAAAATACGGCTGTTCTCTGAAACCGGACCCTCCCCGTGCTTTGAAGGCGTTGAAGTAAATCTTGCTTAGAGCGCATGTTGCGCTAGCTACGCCACTGCTACGTGTACGTTAAATTAAAAAAAAATAAGTTTCTTATAATGTATGGGTGCATAAACACACTGATGTTAAATACTATCACTACTACTTATCAGTCTTGAATTACTAGGATTTAAAAAAGAGACGCCATTTCTCCATTATCCAGCGGTGTAAAAAAAAAAAGAAGTAAAAAAAAATGCCAGTGAACTTATGATATCTGAGATAAGCATAATTACATATATAAACTTTGTTTCAGTGATTTCTGGCCAACATGTATGCCTGAGAGTGCCAACGCCCACATTAACATGACCTTCTACTATGATCCCAGCGATTTCAAGGCTCAACCCTGCATACCTAATAATTGCGAAGCTATCAGTAGTGTAAGGTAATACACAACAAAATACTGTCTACAGCAGACGAGGTTTTCTCCTTGCGAATTTCGTTCTTAACCTTGTACTGATGCCCTTTTGCAGTGACTGTCGCCGGCGCCTGGGTTGCATGTGGTGCCTTCAGGACAGAAACGGGGAGGAGCTGCAAGTCCCCCATTGCATCAAAGATTCCTTTTGCTATTTCGGGATTTTGGGACATTCGGGACCGAATGATGAACCAGGTAGGTTCATAAAAACAAACAATAGGTGTTTGTGTCATCCAACGAACTTATGATTAATCACTTGTTGTCAACTCGAAGGCTAGGGCAGGATTAGCCAAATTCATTTATTTTGTTTTGTTTGTTGGGAAGTCTAAATCCTGAAGTTCGTTCAGACTTTTGGAGCTCGTATAGACAGATCTGGATTTTTCTTTTTAATTTTGAACCTTGTGGAAGGAATTTGTTGAACGCCGTGAAATTCTGTACGGAAAGGGGTAAACCGGAGAACCCGGAAGAAATCCTTCGATCGTAACTGGGAACTAAAGTAGCCCCATGGTTGATGAGGAGGGGATAATCTCTCTTACCCAATACGGAACTGGAGGTTGCCGCCCATCCAATTATACATCTTCCTCGTCTGTGTTTAACTGCCAATAAATTTAAATTCGCAAGTGTCACTTACCAACTAACTAAGAAAACTGCTTTACATAAAAAGTATAGTTTCTTATTTTAATTTGGTTGGGTTACTGTGAAGCCCTTCTTGGGTTGGAATGCTAAATCTTTTGATGAAAAAGAAATAGTTCAGGATTGCATATCATGTGCGCAAATTAAATAATATATGCCGATTATGTGACTCAACATTTAACTACCTGCTAAACAGACTGTCTCATAGCTATATTTTATATGATGCAGGTGATGTGTTGCCGCTGACGGGTGGTGGCATCGGTCCAACCTGGGTGGCAGTCATCAGTTGTGTGGCTGTGATCCCACTTTTGATGATCATTGTGATTTGCGTTGTATGTATTAAACGACAACGTAAAAAACGGTTTGCTCCAAAGCCCGATTCTCTGCCCATTCTCCTACGTACTAGTCTTGTCGATATAGGAGTGGACAATCCATCGTTGTTATGGAACCCTTTAGACCAGTCAGGTTCCGTACGATCAAAAACAGACGCCTTATCCATGCACAAGCTCAATCGTTACTCAGGTTCAACCACTAGCGGTTCTATACAACATTTAACCCAAAAAGTGGAAGCTCTGGTTCACCATCTAGAAAACCAAAGTGCTCTCCCATCTCCACTTCCATTGCTCGGGCCAGCAAGATACGGCAGTGAGGTGAACTATCCGTATTTCCCCCGTGACAATATATCTGTCGATTCGCAATCAGTTTACACACGCAGCAGCAGCCGGCCGACATCCATGGTGTCCTCCATTCCGTCTTCTCCTTCAACGACCATGTCCCGTCCAAGACCAAGACCTCGCACCGTTTCCTATCTGCCCCCATCACGCACGTCTTCCATTCGTGATCGTGGCAACTCCATCTCTCAGCCAACTACTGGCCAAGCCAGAGAGCCAGCAGCACATCCCCCTTGCACAAGACAGCCTTCTGAACGAACATGGCCTGGTGAGCCAATTTACCCATCTCGACTTGGTCTGACACGGGAACCATCGGAGCGAACCTGTCCTTGCACCCATCACCCCAGTTGTCAATGTAACAGCAGCCGACCATGCAGCGTGTATTCAACACGCAGCGATCCTTCTGATTGGGTTGATCTGCGACCAGACGACGGTCGACACCCAGAAGTCATTCCAGAAATTGTTGTTCGGCGTTCTTCGAGTTTTCGACAGAGAAGAGTCCCCGCAAATCAGTTACACCGGAGTTCTTCATCGCGATCCAACTCGGTGCGTTCTCGTCGCTCATCTTCATTGCGGTTATCCGACGATTCCATCAGAGCTGGTATTCTGCGCTTATTCCAGGAAGTTTCATCCAACTCCATGTCAGCAGCAAATAGCAACGGTGATGCTCTTGAACCTTCTGATATTACCGAACATCAGGAAGATGATGCCCCTGATGTTCATGTGGTTGTCGATAATGTAATTGAAAAATCTAAAGTCTGCTAATAAACGGTAGGAAAAAATCTTGGCAACTTTGACATCAACATTGAATCATTGACCTATTGTCATAATCATGTTTCGAAACCATAATACACAAAAATTTAACATTGGCCTAGAAGATAACAGTGAAGAAATTTCAATATCAACATCTTATTAACATCAGTAATATCATCTACCCAAAATGCGAAAGTATCTTTGGGTTTTATGACTGTGCACGTTGTAATGATTATGGTTACAGGCTCGTGTATCTAGCAATATTCTTTTAAAATAATAATTACTGTTATTTCTAACACATTTGTTGCTAAAATAAAGCTGTTTGGTGATTATGACTTTTTTGTTGTAGCTGGAGCACAGAAGTGTTGCCAGCAAAGGAGAATTGTAATTTCGTATTTATATTGATCTCCCTGTGATATGTAATTTCAGTATTTCTCATAATCATCAACTGCATAATTTACAGTTTCATTCCTGGTGACAGATTATATTATAATGTAATAAATATTTTAAAACGTTCAACTTAGATTCCACCTTAGGTATACTCGCTCAAGTGTCGAATGAATTCATAATTATTGCTCTGCCAGTTTAAAACTTATTTTTAATTACGATTTTATTTACTTCAACAGTGTTTTAATAATCTCACTGTAGTTTTAAACATTCTTGCGTTACATCCACAATTGGAGGTGGATGATATCCACAGTTAATGTGTAGCTCTTTAAGACTAATATATTGCAACCCAGCAGCTCATACCATGTAGTGAGCGCAGCAGCCAGTCGTTAAGTCTAAACCTAAAACTGACAATAATTTTTCCAGTCCAACAATAGCGGCGCCCATGATGGCGGCGCCCATGACTACTATGCTCAGTAAAGTGCTCTTCGAAAAATGACTAACAAATTGGCTTGTGGCGCTCCAGTGCAGCTGAACCAGGACAAATGTGACTTATGAATGTTCCAGGGACAACTGTAGATCATCACTGAACTGCCTAAGCGACGGTCAGATTAAACACTTTGATTTTCCTTTACAACTACTTCATGGCTATGCTAACTGCTGCTTCGGAAATTTTGGACGTCTGTCATTTAATTACTGATGTTTTTATCACTTAGCTGCTTGTCGTGACTGATTTGAGCCACCTGTCTGTACGTATGGACGCAAACAGATCGTAAATTGGACAATTTTTGTGTGTTTTATTAAGTTTTTTAAATTTGAACTGGTCTATATTTTTTGTGTGTGTGTGTGTGCGATTTGGGATGCTTCTATGGCAGTATGGCTATACCAACATTTTTATGGATGGTGAACTTTTGTTACAATATTAGTGCTTCTATGGTAGTATGGCCGTACCAACATTTGTGTGGATGGTGAACTTTTGTTACAATATTAGACTCTTTATCTCTAGAGAGTTATATTTCTAGTGAAGGCTTGAAAACCCGGGTGGGGCGTTTCCTTTCCGGTCATCGTCAGAAGCAGTACTGCACCTAGCTTAAACCACATTACCTTGTTTTTGTTTTCTGTACAAAATGGAACTATCAGGCAGTGAAGAAGTTAATCAGTTAGTGAATGAATGGTTTGATGAGAGACTTTTTTACACAAAAACTGTTTGGGAGAAGCATCGGGTTTTAAAGGTTCTTCGTGAGGAAGCAGAGAGGCAAGTGAGGAGGAAGCATCGATGCCCTCAGACCGAGGTTGCATGGGCACATGAGACGCGGAGATTGTTGGAGGAGGAACGTGAATTTTTCGGTGGTGCTTCTATTGCTACTCCTGGGTTTTTGTGGCGGCCCGGAGGGTCTCCCAAGCCTGTGGCTTTTTGTCGCCACGGGGAGGGGCATAGGCAGACTATTTCTGGCGAAGATATTGAGGAAGTGGATGCCATTGAAACCCTGAGGCATCCTTCTACCGATTCTTCTGATATGGAGGAGGCTGCTCACTCTGATGTTGATCTGGGCGATTTTGAGACGGATGCACAAATCACTATAGTCCCGGAGAGTGCAAAGAAGCTGGTTGAATTCGCTAAATACACTGATAAAGAAATGAGAAGACTTTCTGGTGGCTTCGACCTATCGAAGATGGAAACCAATCTTGGGACCAACAGGGAGGCAATACCTCTGGCTGGAGCCGCTTCTTGGGGCTCCGTTGTTGCAGCAGCATCTACCACGACTCATGATAAATGTAACACAGCGCCAATCGTCACCCCTAACTTACCTCCTGTGATTGCATTGTCATCGGTATTTCATAGTATTGGGAATCTCCCTGCTGATGAACCATCTGCCAGGCAGGTAACGAAGCGGCTGAGAGAGAAGGAGGGTGGTAGTGATGAACAGCGAGATTGGTCAAAGAAATCCAAACCTGCTGATGCCGTGATGAATGATGATGATAATACACCTAGAGCCGCCTCTTCTGGAGAGCTTTGTCAGTCTATCGATGTGGACTTATCTGCCGCCAAATTGATGAACCAGTGCTTCTTTCAGATTGAGCGTATTAAGCGTGCAACCAGTCGGGAGGGCAAGAGTAATAACTTGAGTTTTTTGAGGAGGGATCAAGCTGAGGTAAATTATGCCCTTGCTGAGGTCACCAAGAGCTTTACTTGCATGATGCTGAAGGAACAACAGAAGGAAATTGAATTGGCCGAGGCTAATGGTCAACTACAGGCCCTGCGGGAGGCTTTGGCTGTCTTTTCTCGAGGAACGGACTTGCAAGCTGTGACTAATCAAATATCCGCAACTGTCTCGCCTGTCCCTGCCCCAGCTGCTGCCGACTCTTTACGAAGCACACCTTTGCCTGTGGCAATTCCACCAATACGACCGCAAATGAAGAATATCAAATTCAAGCAGATGACGCCGACTGTTTCTGCTCGTGTCACTGGTGCCAACCTTGTTCCTCTTGGAGTGCGACAGGAACAGAAGAGTTTCTGGGACAAACGATCTCCTGCGTTATCAAGAGCTCCTCCATCATCGAATAGAAACCATGCCAGGGTTGTTAAGGAGGTCGTTTCGGCACCGCATACTCCCTCTTATGCGGCCGTGATCAAAGCTAATGGAGTGGAGGCAGGGGAGTTGAAGAAGACTGCTATCCAGGTGCTTAACAAGTCCAAAGCGACCATTGGTGGGGGTGTTCGCGCCATTCGTACTACTAAAGACGGGGACCTAGTTGTTGATTGTACTTCAGAGCAACAGCGTAATCAAATAGAGACAATCTTGGGTGCCGTCAAAGAAGGAGGATTTCAGGTGGTTCGGCCCAAGGGACGTCGACCTACTCTGCTCTTTACTGGGATTCCGGCTGGTCAAGAGGCAGAGGAGCTCCGAATGAAGATCGTCACGCATAATGAAGAGATTCTTCGGCACCTTGAAGCCCAAGAAATCGATATGTTTAGGTTTGTCTCTCGACGGGGGTGTCGAAACCCGCAACGTGAAAACTGGATTGCGGAGGTGCCACCGAGACTCTTCGAAGCCTTTTGCTCAGCAGGAGTGGTAACTGTTGACTTCATAAATGTGTGGGTGCAGGAGCACCTACCTGTGACGAGGTGCTACAACTGTCAACTCTATAATCATGTAGCCCGGAATTGTAATCGGCCCTGCGTTTGTGCCAGGTGTGGCAGAGATCATCTAACACAGGACTGTGAGTCTGATTTTGTGGAGTGTCCCAATTGTAAAAGGCTGGGGCACGAGTATTTGGATCATCCTGCTAATGATCCTGAATGCCCTGTGTATGTGAACAGGTTGAAATGGTGCCGCACCCGCACTGTTTACTAATGGATACACCTATTCCTCCTACGCAAAATTGTGCTTTGCCTCATGATTCTCCCCTCTCGAATATGGGAGACCCCTCTCGAAATCTCTCCTTCCTCCAAGTGAATGTTGGGAAGGGGCGGGCTGCCTATGCATCTCTGCAAGTTAATCAGCGTACTGACTGCTGCCTCATCCAGGAACCTTATACTGTTGCGTGTGGTGACCCCGCCAAGGGCTGGTCAGGTTATAATTGCTGCTTCGCGAACTCTGGGACGAGAGTACGCGCAATGATTGCCATCAAGAGATCCTTGCCTGGGTTTATCCTGGACAGTGAACTTTCGAATTCAGATTTGACCGTCATACACCTACAGGAGGGTGAGCTGCTTACTACCATTGTTTCGGTGTACAGTCCAAAGACTAATGATCTAGGGAGGACGTTAGCCAATCTGTCTCGAATTCTTCGACAGCGCGAGCATGTTATCATCGGCGGAGATTTTAACGCACGCCATACCATGTGGGGTGATCACTTGGTGGATGAAAGAGGACAACTGGTTGTCGACTGGCTCGCAGGAGAAAGGTGCGAACTTCAGAATGACGGAGATCTTGGACCAACATTTGTTTCATCCAATGGCCACAGCTTCATTGATCTTACTTTTACCAAGAATATCGAAATCAGCAGCTGGAATCATTCGGATCACGATTCCCTTAGTGATCATGTTGCCCTCACTTTTGAAGCCTCTCATGGGATTGCCAGTAAATCTGATGGCGACTTCTATCAGTGGCGTAAAACTAACTGGCAGGGTTTTGAACTGGATGTCACTGCGGGCTTGGCTTCTGTTGAACTTTCTTTGGATTCAGGCCTCTTTAGGGAGGCAGCGTCGCAATTTAATAATCTTTGTATTGAGGCTTTCAAGTCCAATACTCCCACAGGCCGAGCCTCAGGCTCAGCGGCTTGGTGGTCTGAGGCCCTATGGCAACATAAACGTCTAGTTCGGCGTAAACGTAGGGTTTACCAACGTGAACGGAATCCTGTTAGGCGTGCTGCTTTACACCTGGCCTTTGTGGAAGAGCGACGTAATTACAAGATGGCCATCGTCGAAGCTAAGACCAAATCCTGGCGGACCTTTTGTGAAGTGCATTCTACGAAGGACCCTTACAGTCTCCCCTACAAAATTTTGGCCGCAAAACAGCGCTCCATGGTCTCGCTTTCCACCGTTCAAAGGGAGGATGGTTCCTGGACAGCCGATGAACATGAGACCTCAACTTACCTTTTTGATCAGTACTTTCCCATTGATGATGTGGATTCAGATTTGGACCTGCACCGCGAAATTCGCCAGGAGGATTCCCTCCCTTATTTCGGCCCGCCCGGTAAAACTTTTTCTACAAGTGAACTTGAAGATGCTATTAGTGGGATGACAGTGAACTCAGCTGCAGGATTGGACTGTTTCCCCGTTGCGGGTCTGTCTCCCCTTTTTTGTGCTGCTTCGAATACCTGGCTTCGGGTTCTCGAGGCCTGTAGGATGAATGGCTACTTTCCTGTTGAGTGGAAATCAGCTCGTATTGTGCTTATACCAAAGGGAGGAGGCAAATTTAGACCGCTGAGCATCCTCTCCGTTCTTGGGAAGGTTCTTGACAAAATGGCGGCCACTCGGCTCACTTATCACCTTGAAAATTCTTCTGGGCTTTCTGAACATCAGTTTGGCTATCGGCGGGGTCGAAGTACAGAGGATGCTGTTCTTTGTTACCAGTCTGTTGTCAAGGAATTCCACACCCAGGGTCTCGACTGCCTTGCCGTTGCACTTGACATTCAAAATGCTTTCAATAATGCCTGGTTTCCCAGCCTGCGTAGGATGCTCCGTCTTCGTAACATAGATCGGGAATTGTATCATCTTTTGAAGAGTTTTATGAGTGATCGGTCTGGGACTCTTGGCAGCTGCACGCGCAAAATCACTAAGGGGTGTCCTCAGGGATCTTGCCTGGGTCCAGTGCTGTGGCTTCTCATTATGGAGGACCTGTTTGACAGTTTCAAGAGAGCTCCTGTGCAAGGACATTTTACGCAGGCGCTTGCTGATGACACCCTGGCCATTCTGGCCGCTAGAGGCGCTCGTGCCATTGAACAGCTTTGGAATCTTGTTTGGCCTACCTACCATCAGTGGGCCATTCGCAATCGCCTGTGCTTTAATGAGGAGAAGACTAGTGCTGTTTACCATCGTCGCAGGAGGTCAGCTCCTGAGGAACCTTTGATTCAAGTCGGCAGTGCTGTTGTGTCTGCCACTAAGAGTATGAGGTACCTTGGGGTGGAGGTAGATGCTATCTTTAATTGGGTAGCTCATATTGCCTGGCTTCAGGGTAAACTCTCTATTATCGCGCATCGCCTGAAGATCGTTTCCGGTGCCAAGTGGGGAATGACTCCCACCATCCAAAAAGAGGTGTTCACCAAAGCCTTTCTCCCCATGGTTCTGTATGGTGCTGCGGTCTGGGGGCAGAAAGCTTATGACACACGGATTGTCAGGAGACTCAACTCAATTGCCAGGCCCTTCCTTCTTTCTATTGTCAGAGCATACAGGACCACTCCTACTGAAGCCTTATACGTTCTCGCCGGAATTCCACCAATTTCAATCACCGCCTCTGAGCTATACCATCACCGAGCAAGATGCAAGCAAGCCACGTATATTCAACGAGTTCCTTCTTCTTCTTTGCCCCACCCTGCATGCCGAAGATCCTTGGAGGTTGCCGATTTTGAGGATGATATGCACACCCGCGACTACTGTCTCTACACGGATGGCTCTAAATCCCTAGCTGGAGTTGGGTCCGCCTGTGTTTTGTACCACAATGGAAGAGAGATTACGAATGCCAGTGTTGCATTATTGGGTGATTGTTCCATCTTTCAAGCTGAACTTATCGGAATTACTTTAGCACTACAACTCGCTAGAGTTAATATTGAAGATGGGGCAACTGTTTATATCATTACCGACTCGAGATCTGCAATCCTCTCCATCGCAGCAAAGCTTCCGGTGGATGAACTGGTTTCGCAAGTTCGTAGACTGGTTTCGGCTGCTTCTCATCGCATCCTTCTTCGGCTCGTTTGGGTTCGCGCTCACGCCGGCCACGTGGGAAACGAGCGTGCGGACGAGCTAGCCAAGAATGCTGCCACTAATCTCGATCCGCAACAATTCAAGCTCCCATTGAGCTTTTCGAAGAGAACAATGCATCAAACCATCATGTTTCTATGGCAACGGCAATGGGAGACAGCCGATACAGGACGTTCAGCTTTTCGCTTTTTCCCGGAGGTGAGCATTGAAAGGAAGCAGCTGTCTTGCAAGTTGGTTCAGATCATCACTGAACATGGCAACTTCAATGCATATTTGAAACGATTCCACCTACGGGATTCTGATCTTTGTGACTGTGGAGCACCTGAGACTGTGGGCCACGTCCTCTGGCAATGCACTCTTCCATCACGTGAATCGGCCCGTGCCCGCTTCCTTGCGGCCGTTGTACCCGATGGCTTCCATACCCAAATGTCCGACCGAGAAGTGCTTCTGAAGTTTCCTAGCGAATTTGACCTGATGATTAACAGACTGATCTAGCCGGTCTCCTGTTTTGGCTTGTTTCGTTGGCCTTGTGCTCCGTTGTTTGGCTCCTGCCTTGTTTTTTTGATGTACCTGTTGGCAGGTCTGTGGGCTTGGTCGTCGCTATGGCTTCGGCTCGGTGCGCGTCAAACCCTCAAGCTGATTGTCCATTTCTGCTGATTCCCATGCTTGCAGCTGGGACATTGTTGTGGATATTTACGTACAACTTTCAAATTCGACCACTGAGGACACTAACAGTCCCTTGACAGTCAATATTTCTTCTGCTACCCCACAACCGGCCAAGCTAATAAACGCCATTCAACGTCTTAACCTCCCAGGCTCACTTCCCAAGTCAGCCATTGTCATTTTTTTGTCGTCCACACACGGATCGTCTTTATCCCATAGTATGATAAAGATCTCTCCCCTGTCTTTCTGATAGCAAAGGATGCATTTGCACTTTGCAGGCTTCTTCTTGATGATCAAGGCAAGAAGTAGTAGTTTGCCATTTTCTCGACTGACAAGGATCAGCTGTGAGAGACAAATGTGGTAAAGTTGCCGCGTAAAAACTCATAATTAGACACTAAGATGTAAACTGTCCGACATTCATTTCCCTTTTTAATTTTTTTAATAAGAAATCAAACGGTAATTATTGTCGCACAGTTACACCTTACGGTGGATACTTATGGTCGAGGGTGAAATAAACCCTGGGGGTTTTGTAACTCAAACAATAGTAACCAAAAACCCTGGGGAAATTGAAATAGCATTAGGTTGTGTTACAAAAACCCCGGGGTTTATTTCCCCCTCGACCATAAGTCTCAACCGTTAGTGTATGTTTTTACATATGCAGAATTTGATTCTGGTGTCAGAATACAACTAAAGCACTAACTTACTTTTTTCAATTACTTAATTCAACATTTAATTCAGTCCCTTCCTGGTTGGCTGCGG
>JAQIUX010000036.1:0-15392 GCA_034696965.1 Lithobius crassipes | reverse complement strand
GATAATTTTGTCTAGACTTGCGATAATAATAACCATGTACCATGAAAAAATACCCAACATGGCGTCGTCCGCCATTTTGGATTTTTTTAATAGTATATTTAACTGGTTACTCAGCCGTATCAAATAAAGGCTGTGTTTCGTCTTATATTTACAGGATATTGTAAACATGGTATTTAGCATGAAAAATATAAGAAATTTTATGACTTATATATCCAACATGGCGGATATCCGCCATTTTGCATTTCAAGAAAATAACGGTTCTTTCTTTGTAATTGATGTAGAGACTGTTTACAGACTTTGGAACAAACGTCAGTCCACGTCATTCCCACATGACAATGTAATAAAATTATGGGATTAAAATTATTCCAAGTCTCTTGGTAAATTACACGAAAAGAAACACAGATTACAATATTTTTAAAATGGCTGCCTAGCCGCTATTTTGAATTTTTGTCAATTTATTTATATTGCATTCCCTACTGGGGGAATGATTGATTGGCGTTTGTTCCAAGTTTCTACAACAATTACAACCAAAGAACCATTATTAACGTGAAATTGAAAATGACGGATTTCCACCATATTGGATTTATAGGTCCAAAAAATAATAAGAAGAAGCATAGAGGCTATTTTACATACATGAATAAAATACCAAAAAATTGACTATGCTGCGAAAAATAAACGGCGGCCGGCGCCGTATTGGAAATTTTTTTTTCGTAGCTCAGACTTACTGACATTGAAAAGCTGGAGAACATTCTATTTATTCCAAGTTTCTATCCCAATTAGAGCAAAAGTTATGAAGGAGGAGGGCGGAATCACCCCATTCATTAAAAAAGTTTCTATAGGGAGTGAGGTGCTAAACTGGTCCGATTTACACAGTACCAGCGAATATGCGCTATTTGTTTCTGTTGAGTGTAGATATGGCCCATGTAAACAAAGTTAGGCTGACTTTTATGATTATCATGATTGATAGCACCAGCACAAGGTGAAAAAGCACAATCCCCTTTTATAAGTAAGCTTTACGCAAAATCATTTGCATATATTTCAATAGAGCATTCCAATACATGCAATCTTTTTCCGTTTTATTTTATTACCAATGTTTTTTTAATTTTATTTTTTACCTCGGGATTGTCTGTCGGATATCAAAATGAGCTCGGTAAACAAACAACGAAAACTACTTTTTATTTATTATACAATATTGCAAAACAAAATACCTTGTGGGAATGAAATTCATTATACAGGGTGTTCAAAAAATAACTAAACATGAACTTCTAAAAATCTGAAACTTTGGGAAAGTCATTTGGTCATCGTGAACTATTGTTTTACGGGGTTACGAAGTCGGTGACCACTCTCAATTTAAAATGCTCCTGTCAGTCTGCGGCTTTGTCAACAAAGCTCTCCAGAAAGATCGAGTGCACTGCATCGGGGTTGGTTGATTATTAATTTTACTATTTCACTCTCCCCACGCAGCAGCCAACTTTCCCTCTACTGATTAAATCTGCTGTAGAAGAACGGGTATTTGAAATGTGACAGTCGTTGTTTGTGGCTATCAAGGGATAAACGACTTTTTTTGTTGAGAAAATTGGAAGAAAACTTCACACGGTGACTGTTTTGAACTAGACTGTTGTAACTACCATAAACTGAAAATTTTGGGTACGCAATCTAGCTGCGTACACACTAACACAGTCTACGGCGACACAATTTTCCATCTTAAAAAAGTTCGTGTCCCTGTCAGTTGCGTAATAGATACAGGTGAGAAACTGAAGGGTTACCCCATGCTGTTGCATTCGTCCAAGGTTACAGATTGGCTCCGAGAGTAGGACGAATTCATTCGAGAACAGAGGTCGAGAATGGTTTCGTTCCACTCAGCTTCTCACCTATATCACATTTAATGTACGATTGGGTTGTCAAGCTTACTCATTTAATTAAAATATTTTTCACATAATGTTTATTAAAGTGGTTAGAGTCACATGCAAATAGGCATATTGGTGTGTAATGAAGGGGTTTGCCAGCTGTTTTTTAATATTAAATGTAGCACTGAGGGGCTGCTCTTATCCAAAAAACACGGGCAGGACAATTTTGATAATGCTTTAATTCCCCCACCCCCACAATATTAAATTTAGTTTACAGTAAAATTCATCACTATTGTACATTAATGACCGAGTTTTAATTTTGACACAACTAGGGGTCATATGGCTGTACCCGACTATAAATTTACAATCCATTTAAATTATAATTAAAAAAATACGGCGTTATACTGTATAAAAAAAACTTTAATTCACATCTTATTATATACATACGAAGAAACGAAGCGCAACAGCGAAATAATAAAGTAAATTACGAATTCTGTATACATTACCCTGCACTTACGCTTCATTGTAGTGACTGACTTGGATTCGAATTGGCGACAATCCACATCTCTGATCATACCGTGACGCCTTTTCCTTCACGACCAGTTGAGTAGAGGCTGTGATGGTAAAGGCGTAACGGTTTGATCTGAGGTTCGGACTGTCGCCGGTTCGAATCAGTCATGTCACCACAGTGCAGGGAGCATACAGAATTAGTTATTTACTTTATTATTTCGCTGTTGTTCTTCGTTTCTTCGTGTATATTGACCTTATTAATCGCGATTCATTATTTATCAACTTAATGTATTTGGCCTAAGAAATTATAATAATATTCCACTTTGTGTAGGACTGTGATGTACTTTTAGAAACCAATACCTAATTAATGATCAAAGTAAAGAAATCTATGAAATTGCCACATGGTATTTTAAAAATTCAATCCGACACCATTTTGGATTAGGAATAGCTCTTAAATAGTTCACTCATTTTACTTCCTTTTCATACAGTTTTAAAATGAGGGAAAATATAATTCGCTTTTAAATTTTGAACTATTCGAAATTGTGGCCTCATTCCCCTTAAGGGGTTGTCAAAGTTGCCCACCCAACAGACTACAAAGAACGAACCCATCTTACAGAAATAATTGTCTGTAATAGATCAAATTTTATTCAGCCTGATAAATTACTTTTGAGATATCCAATATGTAGAATAGGGCGAAGGTTTTGCCAAAGAGTCGAAACCTCCTGTATTGAACTTCGAGAGCGAGAGTTCAATAATGGGGAAAGGGGGCACATTTTTCCTGTACTGTACAGGGTGTTCGGAACCCCAAGCTCTTGATGCAAAAATAGTTCACTTCGTTCTGAAAATGCATCCCTAGGAAGCTACGGCCCCCCCCAAAGTTTTGAAAAATAAAATAAATTTGGCTGTAAATCCTAAACAGGAAAACTGTTTTACTGATATTTGACACACCGTATCTACTAATGAAGGTCTACTTTGCCAAGTAGTTGCCATTTAAAACTTGTTACCTACCCCAAGGGGTTCTTTTGGGGGGGTTCTTTTGGTTTCTATTCATGTAATTGAGGTGAAATGTTATCAATGGGTAAAGCAGTAGAAAACAAACATCTTAGGTCAGAACAATTTTTTTTTAAGAGTGGTAGTTTAGGAGCAAACAGTGTATCTTTAAGGTATGACACTGCAAAATAAAATGAAGCCCCCTCGGGGCCCCACAAGTGCAGTTTTACTATAACTATCGTTTTTGTAAAACTCTAGATAATTTTTCACTCATCCAACAGTTGATTGAGAGTTATGTTTAATTTTGCACTTTTTTGTGTGCAAAATAACGGATGAATTTTAAGGAGTAGTTAGTTCTATGGTTCGAGGAAGATACATACATACAGATACAGATACAGATACATACAATACAGTTTGATGTAGTATCTTACCATCTTGAGGTGACCTTAGCAAAAGAAAGCAAATTAAAACTCAAAAGTTGCATTTCGTGGGTTCAATTTTAATTGTTTCATTTTGAATTAAACTGCACCTTATGTTATAAATTAAAGCAACATTTATGGGTTTCCTTCCATAACTTGCCCCTTCCCTCCGTCCAGCCCAGCTGGGTGGTTGAAGGTTAAAAATAGCTTTTTTTCTACATTTATGACTAGGTTACAGTGGAGATTTCACTGGGGAAAATGTCAAGAATGCTTTACAAAAAATGGAAAAACGATAAACAAAATTTCCGTTCAAAATTTCATTCAAACTGCAGCAAGAAATATGAAGCCACGAAATGCAACGTTTGAGTTTTATTTTGCTTTTGTTGTTAAGATCACCTCAAGATGGTAAGCATAATAGTGTATCATAGTACAGTGTATAGTGTATCGTATGATTTTCAAGGGTCCATAACTCAAACAACAGTTATTACTGAAAATTCGTCAGATATTTTTGTGCACAGTAAAGTACAAAATTAATAATAACTCTCAATGAACTATTGGATGAATGAAAAATGAGTTTTAAAATAAACGTTAGTAGAAAATCGAGAACGAAAAATTTCGAGGCGTGACTTCCCCCCCCCCCGCCCGATTTTGCAGTTAGTTTACGTCACGCCGGACGCGTAATAGACCAAACATGTCTTCTTTATTTTGCTACACCGCCGTCTGAAGGTTAACAATGGGCAAAAAGCTTCATCTAATCCAAGTATGTCATACTTTAAAGGTACGTTGTTTGCTCATAAACTAACACTCTGACCTAAGATGTTTATTTCTTACTGCTTTCTTACCCATTGATGTAGTACATTTCACCTCAATTACATAAATGGAAACCAATGTTTTCCACGTTAAAAAATGTCCCTACTCCTCAACCATGGGATTATTCGGAGCTCCTTTCGGTTCTCAGTCACGATCGGAGGGTTTCCTCCAGGTTCTCCGGTTTGCCCTTTCCCCTGAGGAATTCACCCCCTGAAAATTACTTCCTTAGGGTTCAAAACTGGAAGAAAATGTCCAGTTCTGCTCCAGGAGCTTCTGCAGACTTAAGGATTTCCCCACCAAAAAAAAAGTTAGACAAGAAGACTCATATACTGACAGGTTGAAACCAACAAATTTATTGTTGATCTCGACTTGGCCAGAGGTTCATTACATCAGTAACTTATAAATGACAACAACTTGAATGGTTACCAGACGCTTGACATTAGCATTGGTAAATGACCTCAGGAACCATGGTTTGTGCCATTCTAGAAGTCTTGTGCAGTGGGACATATCGTGGCAGCAAATTAGCCAATTCAGCTATTTACTCGGAAAAGAACTACCAGCAACATCTGTTATATTGTCAAAAAATACAAGAATTCAGCAAAGGAAATACGTAAAGCCTTTACAGATTGTTGGCATTATTATGATAGAAAGAATCCGACAATAGTGGTCAGTGGGTTTGGAGCGTACGGCCTAGCAAAGTCAGTTTTATATAAAAGTTTCCAATAAAGATTCGGAATTTTGTTGACCCAGCTAAATCTTCTGGCAAGTCAAAAGTCAGAAGTAAATAATATACCCATATGAACCATAAGAGAGATCCTGGAAAAAGCTAGTACCATTTTGAAGGGAGGTTTGGCTATTTAATAGTTTCTTCCTTCTGGCAAAGTTCCTTCTGGTAGCGCACTTCTGAACTGTAACCCGATATTTTCTGAGCTGCAGGCGGTGACCTAACATCCGAAACTATGCATCTGGAAAACTATGCGTAATTTCATTCCTTCTAACCTTTGAGAAATCGTCATAGAATTTTCTTATTGGATTTTCTAAAACTTTCAAACATTGACTGCCATAATCGGAAACAAATTACAGTTTAACCTAAAATTGGTTCCACTGGAGTTTCTTAAAATTGTTGTGAGCACTGGAGTTTCCTAAAATTGGTTCCACTGCAGTTTTCTAAAATTCTTTAGCACTGGAGTTTCCTAAAATTGATTCCACTACAGTTTCCTAAAATTGGTTCTACTGCTGTTTCCTAAAATCGGTTCTACTACTGTTTCCATGACGCTGGCCTAAAACATAACCCCACCGACCAACTGACTCAACCAAACTCTGCCTAGTTGTTGCTTTTCGACTTTTGTTGAAGAAGTACATATCAAAAAACGCGAATAAAAGGAATAAAAAAGGAGCTATCATTCATCCCTGATTTCAGGCGCGTGCAGCGGAAGCTGTCCTATCCATCCATCTCCCCCATCACGTGCGCCACACAAACGCGGCTCGAGATCAGGCCCATCTCTCAGCAACCATTTGGCGCTGTTGCTTTTAGTTGAAAGAGCCTTCCTATAATGTTGGATCGTCCCTCCCTCCGTCCGCAGTCGCTAAAAGCAAGAGCCTGATGGGTCGTCCGACAACGAGCGCGTTCTCACGCTGATTTCGCAAACGGCTCTCTCTCACTCTTAGCACCCTGATGCCATCGCTTGTTTCGCTCGTGGGTGGGTGTTAGCATTACCAAGGAATCGGCTGTTTTTTAAATGTATCGCTTCTTTGCTTTGCTGTGTGAGCAAACACTCTCTTAAAGATGCTGTGCGCTTCAGTTAAGTGTGGATTAAAATTATGTGAATGATAACAGAATTTCACGCGGATTAACCTACAAGTGACGCCAGGGACGCAACTACTGGGGGGTGTGGGGGGTGTGACACCCCCCCCCAATGCTTCCAGTTTTAGCTTTTTGTCGGCAAAATTTGACCATCGTCGGCAAAATGGCGATTTCTCCAAAAGCCAGTGCTAGAGAAAAGTTACGATATATCTAATGGCTCGATGTTGCGTTTTTTACCTTTGGAAACTATAAAATATTGGGATGAATGAGCCCTCTTCACATCAAGCCTAGTCTAAAGGTGTACTTTAAACAGCTTTTGGGTTTTATAGTGCGAGTTTAGGGTGGGCTTACCATTTTGTGTCAACGATTTCTTGTGCCGTCAATCATGAAGAGACTGTGCGTGTATTTCAACAGGTATGCTTTTAAAGTCCATTTCTACGAAAATAGCAGTTTTACTACAAAGATTAGCAAGATTAGAGCCGGAAAACAGTTCCACTATTTGCTTATGTTAATATGTCTGAAAACGCGTCAGAATGCGAATAACGGTGTCTAATTTTCAAAAATTTTCCGGAGGAGGACCCCCCTTATAAACAGATAGTCTATGTATTCTTTTCTGAAAATAAGCATAAATTAAAACCAGGTAAATAATTTTCTCCAAGGCTTGTTTCCTATACCTCCCTCCCTCCAAGTTGTTTTTACCGTCGGCAATTTTGCGTTTTACACCCTCCCAATAATTTCCTTTATTTGCGCCCCTGGACCCTGATACCTGAAATCTGTCAAATTGCTGCAATTATGCAATATAATTAATGTTTCATTGAGATAAAAAAAAAAAAACAATGACTGTCAATGACAAAACAATCTGAACAATTTAGTTGAATGGAATTAAATTTGAATCATTTAAATGGTTCAGTTGTTAAAGAAAAGTAGCAAACAAACATGCATTAACTTACGGTCTCCCTTTGCTATGTAATGATTCCATAAGTTCTGGTACTAAGGTGCGATGTGCAGCAGCCTGAGAACTGACTCCAATCACATGGACATCAGCATCAATAGCTTGCTGGGCAACTTCTAGTGGTGTCTATAAGAAAAAAATCAAGAAAGTAGTTAATCCAGAAATTTGAGTTAGCAATTTAAAGTAGCTAATTTTTTTTTACCAAGGTGGCGTCAACCCTGCAGCACTGTTGGGTTGATATACAATAGTTTGTTCATAATTAACCTGTGGATAAATTTTTCAAACAAGACACTAGTTTTAACTGTGTGTTTGTAATTAATAACACTCAGATTATGAAGAACCAGTTGTCTTTAGTAGTCAGGGGTGAAGTCAGCATGAACAAACAAGGCAATAAACAGCAATCAAACATTGTTCTCTTATTTTTCGTAAGGTGCAATTATCCAAACAGCAGTAGACTACATACCTACGAGCAGGTTTTTGTGTCTTAAAAATGGTATACATAAGTAAATTAATTTTCTATAAACCGGCCATACGCTAACTGTTTCTCGCCAACATTAATCTGCATATGACTTACCAAAGAATGCTGCAAATAGTTAATAGAGAAAATACTGGCAGTGAGCAGCAGTAGTTCGGTGACCGAATTCCTCACTATGTGTGGGCTATGTTTACAACTTCTTCAAACACCATGACAGCGATAACAAGTAACGTGGATTTTGCAAAAGTCAACACGATTTGCTACTGCTGGAGTATCTAAAAATCCTGTTAAATGGATCATTGGCTAGCAACTAAAAAGAGGGCATAGGGGATTTCCGATTTAAAATGACGACACCCAAGACGTGAAAACACGTTTGGAAACGCTGGCTGAATCATAAAGGAAGGATGAGTTGAGCGCCGATTAAGAAATGAGGGTCCCGTGGTTTGCTTCATACATGAGGACGAATGGGTTAGGAAGACCAATCAAGGCAGACAATGTCATTCTGCCCCAGAATGACAATTGCAATTGCTGCCTAATTAGGCAATTGTAATTCTGAGGCAGAATGACCTTGTCTGCCTTGATAGGTCTTCCTAACCCAATCCTCAAGTATGAAGCAAACCACACGACCTCAATTTCTTAATCAACGCTCAAGGACGTTTGCGGTAATTTCTGAATTAAGTTTATGTTAGAAATAAAAGAAGCTTTCTAGTCAGTCCAGTAAATCTCCACCAGTGAAAAAACAAGATTCCTGCATGAAACACTTCAAAGTCCGACTGAATTGGTTAAATTTAACTAACATTTTGTTTGTTTTGTTTCCTTAAAATCTTTGAGAGCGACTTCTCACCTGGAAGAGTGGGCCAATATCAACATCAAATCCCAGATCAGCAAATCCAGTTGCTATAACCTTTGCTCCCCTGTCGTGACCATCCTGGCCCATTTTTGCAACTAAGATACGCGGTCGTCGTCCTTCCAGCTGGGCAAATTCCTAGGGAAAAATTGCTAGTTTTTATACATCCAACTAAAAGAAATTCTTTGTATGGTGTTACACGCTCAAAATTGTTCTACCCCCTTATATATATCGGTTACCTGTATTCTCAGGGTCACAGCTTTCATCTCACTTTGATCTCCATATTCTGTTTTGTAGGCACCACTTACAAGTCTATCCTTTGCCACATGGCGACCAAACACCTTTATGTGAATCAAAAGATTGAATTGATTGAATGTAAAAAAAAAATTTCCATTGATCGGAAGCAAGTCGAAATATAAATTAGTAAAAAATCATGTTCTTACAATCAGTGACAATTATTGACATCCAAGAATGGAGCACTTTACCTTTTCCATAGCTTGGGTGATTTCTCCCACTGTACATCGTGCTCGAGCTGCATTTACTGCTAGACCTAACAAATTTCCTTGACCTGTTTTGGCAGACTCCGTCAATGCAACCAAGCATTCTTGAGCCTAAGGGAATATCAAATTAAAAAATACCGTGCAGAACAAAACACAAGTATAATTTTGTCAGGATAACATTTAACGCTCCACCATGACTGGATGATTTGGGTACAAGCAAAATTCTAAATTTCTTCGTAAACTACGGACTTTTTGTAATGAACAATTTCTACATTTACAATATAACAAAGAACCATTCTCTTATTGATATTAGTTTATCCTTCAGTTTTCAAATGGCACTGCAACACTTCTACATTTTCAGTTTCTGAAAACCAAATTTTAAAACCATACGTTTTTACCTTTTACAGTTGAAAACGCAACAGAACTTACTGGCTGGAATGAAGAAAACTATTCTGTTTTGATTATGCCTTAGAACTGCAGTGAAGTGAAATCGGTATTTTTTTTGTGGGGGGTTGTGTGCGCATGCGTGTATAACACAGAAATTCAGTGAACCATTTTTATTTGGCGACTTTGAATTTCTGTAATAAGCGGAATATAATTTAAGCTAGCCTAACCAATTGGTAGTAAGGTAACAAACTGTTTGACAACTGAGGAGTAATCACAAAAATACTTGAACTTGAACTTGAACTACTCCAGCAGTAAGCTGATAGCTTTTGGCGCTGGGATGAAAGGGGTGGATTCACCAGTTCTTGTAGGAGTACGGATCAATGACTACATATCAATGCCTACATATGGATCAATGCCTACATATTGAAGATTTCTGCACAAATTAAATTAGTTCCAGTACAGTGGATAACTAAGTAAAAGCGAGTTCAGACAGATATTTACCTTTTTTTCATCACGTGAAGCTTTCACGCTTTTTATTTTTTCAATCTGTGTACTTCTGACTGTAGTATTATCGACAACCCTCACTTCTATGGGATCTTCTTTTTCTAATACATGCTTGTTGACACCAACAATTACCTCTGGAAATAAAATTCCATAAAACTAATAGTGAATACTATGCTACTCAGTAGTACCCACAGACCTTAAAAAAAGAGCACAACTTTAGAACGGGCAACTTTAACTAAACAAAACAAGCGGTTGCTCTGGCGCTGGTACTTACACTAACTTACCTTGCGTACTATCAATACGGGCTTGACGTTTTGCAGCACATTCTTCAATCTTCAGTTTTGGCATTCCACTGGCAACAGCTTTTACCATACCACCCATAGCCTCAACCTATGGTTAAAAAAAAAGAAAGATTTTAATCCTTTATTTACTAACATGGAACAGTATGCTTTGCCTGGTGTCAAAGGAAGCAAGGGAGGGGAAAACGTGTGTGTGGGGAGGGAGAATGGAGCATGCTGCCGAGTGCAGTGGCTGTTAGATGGGATAGTTTATGGTACTAGCTGCAGAGCCGGAAGCTTATTATGAAAACAGTTGTGTTGGTGGTAACCATTTATTTCGAGGCCAACGATGCTACATTTCAACCTCCTTCTATAGTCCATAGTTTTCAAGGTTAATCCAACAGGAAATGGTAGAAAGAAACACCACCTATAGGCTATACAAGAAGTTATAGAGCCAATCAGACTTAAAACAAAACTGGTTCAAACTGATTATTACCTACATTACCTACATTAAGATGAAAATTCATTAAAAAAATTGTACTCCAACCAGCCTTGCGACAGTACCAAAAACTAACCTATGTAAGAGAACATTCACTGCACACCTACAATGAAATAGAATTATTTACCTCATCAATAATTTTCTTGGCTTCTTTGTATACTTGATCAGTCAGTTCTTCCATCATGTATGAACCAGCCCATGGATCAATAACCTGCAAATTATAAATGTCATTTCAGTTATAACTGTCTTAAAAGAATCTAGAAGTTTCCTCATCTAATTTTTTTTAACTTCAATTTTTTACCACTAACCTCTATGATCACTACCAAATCTACACTTTTGCTTGATATTTTTTCCACTTCTTTTTCCTTAATAGTTTTACTTCTTTTATACATATTTTGAGTGACATTTGCGTGGAAAAAATATTGCGTTCCTTGATTAAAATCAATACGAGCTCACAATTTTTTTAACCCTTGTTTTATGCTCCTACTGCCATCTCCGCACAGCCGGATATAAAAATGCATGGGGACTAGACAGGGACTAGACACATCCAGAAGTTGACACACACAGCCGACAAGTAGAAACACACTAGAAAAATCCATGGCGGGCAAACTCCAGACGGGTCCACCGGCACCACGCCTGTAAACACGGCAACAGGAACCAAAACGGCAACGACGTACACAATGATGAACATCAGCCCAAAAGCAGAACATCCAACAGCAGAAAGCAGGGCCACCAGAATGGGGCACACTTCGCAGAAAATGGCCCGGCTCCAGGGGAAAGCAGGCAACAAAGCAGGAGCTGCACACAGCGGGATTTGGCAGGCAGCACGACAGCACGGCAAGGCAAGAGACAACTCGGTGCGGACGACAACACAGCAGTCCGAAGACCACCAGTCATGGGCAGTGACAGCAACGACGTCCACAGGGGTGCAGGAGCAGCAGGCAGGTGGGTGGTGCAGCAGGCCAGCAATAAGGGCTGGCGCAGAAGCATGAAAAAGCTGGGAGCATCGACGAAAAGGCGACAGCAAGCGGTGACCAAATCCAACACAGACCGCAGGAGACGGTGGCGGGGCAGGGAGAGCGCAGCAGTACTTAGAATCCAAAGGCTGGGAGCAGCAAAAATAAGGCAACAAGTGGGCATCCTCACCTAGCGCAACTGACGCAGCCTGGCAGCAAGCAGAATCGCGATGATGAGGCAGCCACCATGATGGCGGGAGGGATGACTCTGCCTGCCTAGAAGATGAAGGAGCAGTCACGACTCGCCGCTCACTTCTAGATTTACTGTTAATCCGTCCGAAGCACGCAGCGTGCGTGAAACGTCTGGGCAGGCCGATAAGAATGGCGAGGTAAACATTCTTACTGTGACTGTCGCCTGCAGCAGCTTGTGCTGTTATATTGACATAGGTGCTCGCGACAGGATTCGATAAAGGACACTGGGCTGGGCAGACGCACTTGGACGGAGCTCCGCTACGAGTGTGAAAATAAAGTGTCGGAAATGTCACTTCGTCTCGAATTAGATTTTTTTCAGTGACCCTGGGTGGCGGCAGGCAAGGCGGGATGAACTGAGCAAAAACATGGTGTCATCATGATCACAACAAAGTGTTTGTGGATTCTCAGACTGTTTAGACTAGACTTTACTTCAGCTTCATGTCTCATGCAATGACGACGTCTGGACATGTGTTGACCTGGGTTTTTTTTCCGTCTACAAGGGACGCTGGGAGTAGCGCCGTGAGCAGATGACGGAACTTCCTAACACCATCTCTTCCACCATCTGAATCGACAGTACCGGCACAGCTCCAGGTAATTCGCCGACCACCAGTGAACTACGGATGGATCACGTGGTGGTAGTGCTACTGGGTGTGCTAAGGAGACTAATGGAAGTTTTTGCAATGATGCGGCAGATTACGGTTCGAAGGATGAAATTCACATTAGAGGTAGTGTGAATAAAGGTACGCCCGCTGCTATTGCTCATTTGCCTTTAGCACAGGAACTTGTCAAGTTGTCTAATCTCATTTCATATATACTTTCCAGATTGTCGATTGCGAGGCCCGCCAGTGTGTACCAGCCACCGCAAACATGCACTAGCATAGGGGTACTGACTAATACCGTATCACACACGAGGTTAGGTACACCTTGCACGAGTGATGGTCAGGATACACTGTTAACTTATGGGGTAGATGCATGCGTTCCCCACGGGGTTACGAGAGCGAGCGATAGTGTATATACGCATAATTTCGGAGGAAATGGGGATGATTGCCTTGTAAAAGGACAAACGCTCTGAATCGCAAGCAAGTGTTAAGGTTTCTGGTTCAATTGCTAGGGGTGACCTGATATCAGTGGGTTCCTCTGGTTGGTGCTACGTAGATAGGTGCTGTGCAACAGTGTGCTTTTGTGTCTGAGGTGGCTCAGAGTGTTGGTGCTTCGAATAAGCGTGTGTTACGAAGTGCACAGTCTGTCTAATACGACGAACAATTGGTGGTAAACCTCACAGCTGCCACGTGCCAGCCAGGAATTTCGGGTGACCTGTCTCAGCTTGTTGACATGGTACAAGGCATGTCATTGTGTGGGAAAGTTAGTCTTTCGTTTCTGAAGGAAGACAAGACTATACACATTGGTGTGATATGTCGTCGCACATCGACGTTCACTGCTGCTCCACGACAAAACTCCAGAGTCTTTGGGGAATGCATTTCGCGTGGAGTGCCCGCCAACAGAAGATCAACAGCTGAAGCAAATTATAGAACTGACACATTGGCAGTACCAGCCTTTTTTGTTTGTGATATACTTCCATCTGTGCAATTCACACGGACAATTCCTCATCATTCAATACCTGACTCTCTCCCTCATTTCTTTGCGGTGGCCCTGGGTCAAGGTGACGCCTGGGCATTTGCAACAATCACCAACACTGTCCTTCCGCATCTGTACGCCAACGGTGCGCACATGTGCGAGGGAGTCCGCCGCGATCCCCGATCTGAACCTTATCCGAACCCAGCTGATGGTCTGCAATAGTTGGGCTACGCGGTCGGACCGCTCCATTCTGGGTAGTAGGGAAGTCAGCCACGTTGCGTTATCGCTGTTACGGCGGTGAACTATGGCACCTGTGCACAAGACTGCATGTGTATGCCCTGAGGGCCAAGCGGCATGCTAACCTGCCTGCTGGCCTGACATCACAGGCTGTTGGGAACAAACCGTGTCTCTTGGTCCGTGATAGCGCACCACAGTTGGATTTGCATATTATCTAATCTTTCACTCAAAATGGCGTATTCGCCATGTGAAATGTTGCTGACGGAAGTCATTTGGCACTCCGGAAAAGCAGAGATTGGCTGATCGTCATTGTTTGTGTACGTTGCTCTTTGTGGCTCTTCTGCATTGCCCGGCTCGCGGCATGCCTTCCGTGAAGGCCTTGATGTTGTAGTGGTGCTGTCACTCGCAGGGCTTATACAATCCTTCAAGAATAATTGCAGAAGCATAGTTCTCTTTAAGGATGGTTGGACGTTACTTTTTTTTCATTGTAGCACCTAGGTTCGTAGATCGGCTGCCGTCCAGTTCTCAGGAATAGTCCCCAGAACTCTGGGATCTCGTGGGACGACCTCCTCGTGGTGACTCGTAGTCGTCGCTTGGAGAACAACTTTTTGAACGATTCATCGCAACTTAAAGTCTCACAGAACTTGAAATTGAAACGAACTGGAAGAGTCACATAGACCCGAAGCCCCTTCCAAAAATAAGCCGACCCCAGCAGAGAATCCCAGACCACAACAATACAAACATTAGTTCAAACAGCGACTTCACGAAGGCGATGAAGAGAAGCTCACACATAAGTAGGTAGTTAGGTATTGGATGACCTTGAACTGGGCTGTCAAAGTCAGTAATTTCAAACCAATATGTGGTCCTCGGAATTTTCATCAAATCATCCCGTTATACTTAATATTACTGTCCTTAACGTGTTCAGTACCGTACTGACTTACTTTAGGAATACCAGTTTCTTCTTGCAATATAATCTGTGTGTTGCGAGCAATACGAGCACTGAAGACTGACGGCAATGCTAATGCTTCATCAAATGAATTGGTGTGTAGTGACTGTGTTCCACCAAAAACGGCAGCCATTGCTTCAATTGTGGTTCGAACAACATTGTTGTATGGATCCTGCCACAAAATTAAAACTATGTTAATGCCATCAAGGGTTCATGTAATGCAATAGGCATTAAAAAAAAAGATCTACTTTCCGACTTTGAACATTTTCTTTGTGCACGGAATTTTGCCTAGTATGACGCAACTGACTGCTAAATACATAAACTATTAAGTGAAATTTTTTGTTAGCTTCAGTTTTAATTTTAATTGTATTTTCATCCAAATGTTTGCTTTGTAATTTTATAGATTCCTTTAGTGATACTGCCATCTGTTGTACAATACAAGCACTTCGTAAAACCTCATATTTTGATTTTTGATGTACAATAATGGCCAATTTGTCCTTTCATATTAGCCCTGCTGCATATGCACAAAGAAAACGTAGGAATCACAACTGTCTCGTCACATGGATTCTAGTTTCCTCTACGAAAACGGAAAATAGATAGATCG
>JAQIUX010000035.1:0-15724 GCA_034696965.1 Lithobius crassipes | reverse complement strand
GTACAACGAGGTACATCATGTATAAATATAAGAAAGAAAAACAAGAATTAAAATACAAAAAAATAAAAATAAAATAGTGCGTGAGAGAAAAACAATATTTGCTCAAACAAATAATTTATTCAAACAACTGATTCAAATTGTTTTCCAGAGATGTTCAAAACTCAGGTAGTTGGTACAAAAAATAAATACACTTTTCAATGTTTCGGTAGTCGACAACCTTTACAATTAATAGTAAAGTTAAATTAGTGTTCAATACTTACACATTACAAACAGTCAATCTGCTATGACGTTGTCCTAGACCAACCATAATTTAAAAGGTTTCATTAAAACCATTATTTTTAAAGCCACTCTGAATTTGCACTAGAGTTGCTATGCATGGCCTGGTGCATCAATATTTCTTACTTGTGTTTTAGACCAATTTGATCAATATACATATTGTGCTAATGCAGAACTTGTAATGTTTTTTTTAAGGTTGCGGAATCATTTTAAAGAATCAACCCAAGACAATCTAGTTCCAGTTGCAGTTGTAAAAGAAGTTTTGCAGTCTCAAACTTCCAACAACACAGAAGTTGGGCTCATAACTCGCTTAGCTTTCCCGGCTGTACAACAGAAAAAAAAAAGGCAAAATCTACTACTATTGTGGACTGCGCCAAGTGGCCCTTGGTGAGGAAGAGGTCATTGAAAATTCCTGTACGGAACCATCCAGCGAATATGGACTTGAAAAGCTTCACTGTTTGTTAGAAGTATCAAGTTGTGATAAAGATTCTGAACCCCAAGTTTTAAGTGAAACTATTCCTTATCAACCACCACACCAACCCACCGACCAACTACTAGAAAACTGTACGTGTGGCAAGGATTATGAGGGGCAGGTTACATTTATTAACCTAAAAGGTAATAACGAATCAGAGATGAAAAAAATCAAAACTGCTGTTCACAGATTTGGAGGTGTACTTGAGCCAATGCTGACTGATGGGGTAAAATTGGTCATCACAGATGTTGAGGAACCTAAACGCAAACACAACTTAGCTTATGTTAAGAGTAAAGCACAAATTACTAGAGGAAGCCAGATGCTACAGTTGGCCAAACAAAATATTACGCCGTCCATATCGTTTCACGAAAAATGTGAAGCCTTAGGTTGCCGATTAGAAAGCCCTAACACAGTTTTAAGTAAACTGTTGTATCACGAAGGAAACTGCGTTTCCCTTGGAAATGGAGCGAATAGTTTGCCCATCGAAGACATCGACATCGAAGATAGGAGTGAGATTGTGTACTTAAAGAGCCCATTCATCAAGTTTGAAGATGTAGCTCAACAATACAGGCCTGTTTACAAACAGCTCCATCAAGTTCCTATGCTTAATCTGGAATCGACTGGAACTGGTTCTCCTTTCTGTTCGAGTCGAGTGGTTCACAGCAGAAGAACCTCGACTGCTATTAAAAGAAAAACCTCTTACTGTGAGTACTGCAAAGTGTGGTATACAAATCTCGCCGAGCACTGCAGTACTTCCGATCACGCAAAAAATGTAACAGCGATGAATTTTTCGTCATTGGATGAAGCAATAGCCAAGAGCAGCTTAGAAGTATATCTGAAGCAACTAAAATAGAAAGGGCGTAATAATAGTGTCTTAAGATAATTATGTCAAACTTACTATGTACATTATCGGCTACACTAAATTGCCACTAGGCCTACATTGTTTTTAAAGGAGTTATTTTAAAATCGGTTATCATTTTTGTGTTTAGTTTAGTTTTCTTTTTTTTTTTTTTTAATCACTAGTATGTCTAAAGATACCAATAAGCCATTTGTCCGATAACCGACCAACATATCAAAGAAATATAATACCAAATATATAGAACATCTACATATTGCTAGAAAGAAATAAGAACAGCCGAAGTAAAATACTGTATCAGCATCGATACAGATGGCTCGTGAAAGAGAGATT
This sequence comes from Lithobius crassipes, assembly GCA_034696965.1. Taxonomy (NCBI): domain Eukaryota; kingdom Metazoa; phylum Arthropoda; class Chilopoda; order Lithobiomorpha; family Lithobiidae; genus Lithobius; species Lithobius crassipes. The sequence continues at coordinate 13,787 of JAQIUX010000035.1, read as the reverse complement.
TCATATTTGGGAAATTTTTCACCCTATAAAGTACACTAATAGAAATAATTACAATTTTGGCTACCAAATTTGTTATATTTTTACATGGGGCACATGTTACGGTTTCTTAAAGTTGAGTAATTTATTTCTGCTCGAGTAGTGTCCCGCCCCCCTAAAAAAAAAACAATACTAACACTTTCAATTGCTGATGAGTTTTCACAACTAAAGTTAAAACTAACTTTTCTTTTTCATTTAACTGTATCATAAAAGTAAGTAAACACTTAAGCACAACAGCAAAATGATAAAGCAAATGGCGAATCCTGTACGCCAATCATGCACTTGTGTTTTACTGTAGTGACATGACCTGCTTTTGAACTCACGAACCCGCGAGTTTAACATGTCCACTACTCCATTGTTTATTGTGCATCTATGTATGGCATACTATTTGTTTATTACATTTATACAAATTATGGTTGTATTTTCCTGTGCAATGACAGTGTGTAGTGACTCGGAAGCACGGTGAAAAAAAAATTGGGCATGGTGCTCGCATCTTTTTTAATCTTTTAACTACAGATTTCTACACAAATACCTCAGGAGCAGATTATTATCTCTTCACATTAAAATCAAAACTAACAAGAAAGTACACAAAACTTGGATTTCATATTTTATACTATAAAATAAAATGCAATTGCTCATTTTAAATCCTCGTATTAGTTTGTTGAACTATAGTTAGTTAACATTGTAATAACATACATTGATTAGAAGAACAGAAGTATCAGCATTTTTCAAATTAAAAATCAACAAATAAATAGCATAGACTAAAAATAAAAAAAATTATTAAAAAATTGCCTGCAACTGTCTCATTTTAATAATGTAAACTGACCAAAGAACTGTTTATAAACGCCTCTTCTCGCACTGAAATCAAAACTAACAAGAAAGTACAGCAAAACTAGTGTTTCATTATAGACAGCGAAGAATAAAATTTGACGTGTAATAATAATGTCATGTTCATTTTAAGTCCTGTCAATCTAGAACTGCTGCAATAAAACCTTAAGCTACAAAACTGCCAAACTGTATCAATGTATGTACACTGACCTGAAAATAGCCTACCAGCAATTTTCATATTGAATAAAAAGTACAACCAAACTTGGTTTCATATTTTATAGAGTAGAATAATATGTAATTAAAATGTACGCTCATTTTAACTCCTCTTAGGCGTGTGGAACTACCACACTGCAATGTACAGAGTGATTCACAACAAAAGCAATGGCAAAAAGTCCATAAATTTCCACAAAAAAGTAACATAGGAACAACAACTGTTTTTGATTCAGGATTGCGCGTTTCATCCAGAAAAGTGGTCTCTATTTTGTGAAATCATCCTATAGCCTGCACTGATCTGATAAAACACAATAATCAGCTTTTCCACATTTAAACCAAAGCTAACAAAATAAAACTTCTTATTCTGTATGTACAGCATAGAATAAAATGTAGAATGTATAAAAAAAATGTCTGTTTCTGTCAATTATTGCAACTGCCCGTCAAAACTTGCCACATTTTAATAATGTATATAAGTATTTGCGCTCATGCGCCACCCACCCACCAAATTTGGCATTAGGCGAGTTGTCCGTCCAATTCAACAAGCCATCCCAACGGTACTCGTCGCAGGCCAATCAAAGCCACGGGGAGAATTAAAGCAGTCGCATAAAAAAAGAACAGGAACAAGTAGTATAAACCAGGCAAGTTAAATCAACCAACACAATATCAATATACATTGTAATAACATACTGAGCTGAGGCACAGAATTATCAGTTCTCAATATTGAAATCAAACTACCAAGTACAATAAAGCCATTAAAAAAAAGTTTGATTTTAGGCCCCACCAGCCATGATTCCACATTCCTACAAATCATGTTTTTCCCAACGATTTACTTACTGACATTGTTCGCAAACGATCCCCCGTTTTGCTTTACCTCCATGAAAACGAAAAACAATATTCTCCAAAACTCCAAACTCTGCAACTTAACAAGAGCAGCGCACACCCACACCAAAAAAAAACAAAAAAAATTGCCTGCCTGCATTATCTTTTTTTCCCAAAAAATATCGGAGAACCAGCTTTCTTTTTACCTAAAACTTGAGTTTCATATTTTATTTTATGTAGGCCTATAGCTTAGAATAAAATATAATTTCTTTTAATGCTGGTTTCTATATATTGTATGCACTGCCACTGTATGTACGGGAACACTAAGAATTTGATTACGGTTCAACAAGAGCAGCCTACTCGGTTAAACGATTGACGCAGATTACAGATGGGGAAATGAGATTTTCCATTTCTTAATGCTCGAAAAATATTTGAAAGATAGGAAAATGATGCAAAAAGGACCAACCCCACAAAGTTAGCACGCTTTTGGTGAATATTAGGAACTGTAGCCTTGTTAAAAGTTTGTTGAAAAGTAAAAATAATAAAAGTAATAATTTTTTCCTGTCTTAGTGCAATAATTCGATTGTAAGTCAGTTCTTAACATAAAACAATTTGATTTCCACATCGCAAGGTAATTTTTGAAAAATGTGAACCGATATTGAACCAAACCGAGCTAAACACAATTATTGCACCTCTAGGCCCGTTAACAAAACTTCTAGATTGTACATACAAAATCGTAGTTCTAAGGCGGCCACATATATCCAAACCAGTTATCTTATTAATTAAACCCAGCAATCTGATGATATGCACCATTAACTGAACCAGCATCAGAAAAATACTGACAATTTGTCACATTTACAATCGCATGAGCCGGAATTTTTTGTTTTAAAACCGTATAAAGAATGACAAAAGCTAAGCCAAATTAAATATAGGCGATTGACCCTTCAAGTCTTGCGTCCTTAGTCTAGGTAAACATAAAATAAAAGCATGTGACGTGACTCGACATCAATGAAAAACTATGACTGAGACTAAACTGCTGAAAGCTTTGTATGCCTATGAGTTTTACTTTTTTATGTGCAAAATTTAAATCAAATTCAACATAGGGCCGCTATTTTGTATGCTAAATAGCGGGCCTATGTTGAATTTCGTTTAAATTTTGCACACCAAAAAAATAAAAACTATAGGCCATACAACTTCGGACCAAGCAGCTACATTACACACTAATACGGGTTCTTTTCTTCCTACTTTCTAAAATGCCATGGTTCCAGTAAGAGCTTGCTTTCTTGTATTTTCTTTTGACGCGGCGATACTGCAACGTTTCTTCTCCACGAAGACGCACTCTTAAAACATCTGCAGCTGCATCCCATTTGTTGGTATGTTTGTGCAGAATACTTTTCATGACATCATTCTGCTTCTCAACAGCCTGCCCTGAAAAGCGTCCTAGGCATCCATGATTAAGAATTTGTTGTGGAGCGTGGCATGCGATAGCGTGCATGTACGGCGTTACACGACTCTTTTCATACCCTTTTCGCTGAGGCACGGAATAAAAATCCTTAACCCACATCTGAGCTTTAACACGAACTTCATCACTTTTTTTCTCTTTGTTGCATGGCTTACAACAACGTAGCAACGTGTAAACCTGAACAAAATCTTCCCACAGTTTGACAACTTTTCCACAGGTGTCTGGATACAACACCTCTGGAAGACGAGCTGGCAATAAAGTAAACAGTTTGATTTTCTCATTGCCAGTTAGGTTCGTCCATTCGTAAACGGACAACTCTTTGCCTGCGGCAGATTTCTTCTTCCAGACAGCAAAACTGATGCCGATATCGTTGATAATGAACACAAGTTTGTCCAAGTACACACTTTGCCTGTCCTTGTTCTTCTTGCCAAAGTTGTGTTCATCATCTCGATCTAAAACTTCAAACATCAAGTTCTCCTCCAGCCGATCAGTTACACGGAGCAATGCATGTAACACATCTAAAATAATGTTCGTTGGATCAATTTCCAAAATTGGTTGAGTTGCACAGCCATTTTTACAAGTCTTGTAGTCTTCTCGCAAATCTGATAACTTGCGAGAAATAGTTTCGTTATAGTAATTAGGTGGCTTACTGACGTTCCATCTTTGATCCTTCATAACAAAGCACCAAATGCAGGACTGGTTGGAGTTGGCCGCTAACATGCCCAGTACTATCAATACAAATTTCATATCCGAGCCAAAGAAAATTTCAATCGGGCAAAATTTGCCGTCAACCAACATACCACCAGCAGTAATAATTTGATGTATATCGTTCATGACGTCTATTGTAGACTCCTTCAATTTTTCAAAATTTTCCTTGGTTTTAAGAACCGCAACTGGAATGTGTCCGTGGCAAGAAGTGGCATTGGTGCGGTCAACATCCACAACAGAAAATATAACCCAGGTTGTTAGCCTGGTCACCATAGTACCGTCACCTTCAATTTTCAGCCTGAGAGTCCTACCTGCAGGATTGCTTTTCACAAGTTTCTCTACTACATGTTTTACAGATATTTGTGCGCCAGGAAATCCACCAGGTGTTTTTGTGATGGTGTTGGCGGAGTCCAAAACTTGTCTACAGTCTGAAACACACGTAACTGAGGGCAGGCTACACACAAACTTTGAAATTTCGGCATAGAATTCATTGGAAGCATTGTTTTCGTCTAAAATGTGTACTAGTCTCTTCACTTTGTCTTTTTCAGCGTTACGCAGTTTGTAATAGTTCTGCTCACTCCAAGTTACTTCGCCCGATATTTTACTGACTTTGTTATTGATACTGTCCAATATGTACTTTCTTTGCAGTTTGTCTCGTACTACAATGCAGTCTAGTTCTACACCAAACGATTCAAAAAACCACAGAGCGTCTTCAGTAGCAGAATGCACAACTTTCAGCTGCCGCTGGGCCTGTCGTGGACCGACTTCTGTAATAATCTTGCCAGAATTAAGTTTTGAGTCGTCCTTTGTAGACGCTGCAACCTTTTCATTAAGGACCCGAATAGTACTTTGTAATTTTTGCACTTCACTATCTTTATTTAGTAGCAAATTTTCAGTTGTAACTAATTTTGCTTCATTTTCATTAGCCACTCGAGATATTTCCTCTATAGATTTTTCCAGCATGGAGATTGCGGATTTCTGGTGCTGCACATTACGGTTGGCTTCGGACATCTGTTGCTTTACATGGAATAGATCTTCTTTTACTAATGAAAATGTAACAAGTTCGTTTGGAAAAATCTGAAATGTGACAGTTTTTCTGTCCATCTCTTGCCACTGCCTGCCTTTAAGTTTCTTCATTTTAGTCACAATTCTTGCTATCGTGACTATAGCTCGCTTCTGAAAAGTTGAAGAATCAGGGTCGATTTGACACACAGAGTTTGGTAATAGTGAGTTTAAATATTCTGCATACGGTAACTTCTTTACGTTCACATACTGGTAATTAATTTGTCGCCACACTCCGTTATTTGCAGTAACAGTTATACCATTATCATTCGAAACAACATTTATTGTGTATCTTAATTTACAGTTTTGAATGAATTCTTCAGATACAGAACTTAGGCCTTTTCCGTCAAAATTTCTGCCTTCAAGATTTCCAAAGGCATTCGACATGATGGCGTCAAGGTTTGTTTGTCATCTAATTTAAAGGTTGCTGGCGAAAGTTTGACTGCATGCTTCACTCGCAAAGGAAATTTGATTTGCAATCCCTCTCCATTGGCTTTCAAGACCATCCACCAGTTATGTGGGAGGTTTAGCTTGATCAATTCACCAGAAAAACAAGTTATCCAGCCATCTTCATCCACTTGTGCTCCATGGAACAGAAAATGATAAACGTCACCTGGGAACGAACAGGACACTGTTCCACGGGTATTTAGCTTCACCTTCAGCTTTCTTTGGATCATCAACAAAAATGATGATCTAGCAGCTTGAAAGGTGAAGTCGTCTGGTTGTGTTGGGGAAACCAACCACTGAACTGCACGCCTGTTCAGGTTCTCTTCAGGCTCCCAGGTTGCACATTCAACTGGATAGTGTAGCCACTGTATCAAGTATTCGTTCTTCTAAAAAAAAAAAAAAAAAATTAACAAGAATGCTAACTTTCAATTCATGATTTATACAAAATATTCATAAAATATTTCTAGTATTTCTCATGCCTTTTCCAGTAGAAAAAATAAATTCCAGGATGTTCAGGGAAAGCACTAAATAAGCAGGTCAGTTTAAAATAATACCACTAATGCTAATATAATTCGGTACTGATAGCCTACTTTAACTTGACTGCACAACCAAGAGAAATGAACCAGTTTAAACAACCCAACTTATACTAACAGCCCTTAAATGTAATGTACGGCAATTCACATTTCATAGGTTTAATATATTAGCAGGTAGAGATGACGGGTGGTGCTCTGGTGTAGAAATTCCAGCCCTTTTCCTGGCATTTTTTTTTTTTTTTTTTAGCAAAAATCAAAATATTTCAAGATTTCCAGGTACCGGAACTTTACATATTTTTTTTCCCAGGATTTTTATACATTGGGGATCTTGCTTGATAAACCTTGTAGATGTGGGCGACATTTGATTAGCTAGGCCTAACTTTCCAAAATCTCTAAAAGTTAGCGAACCATGCAACCATAGCCACTGCAATACAAGAAATGTTGAAATGACGCTCAAAGTCAGAATTTTATCTTGCCTACCATCAGTAATGAAAAAGTACCTTTTATTTCAGTTCAGTATTGAACAATGTTTTTGAAAAGCTTGGTTTTCTCCGTCATTGGATTGTTACAAAAGTGTATTTTTTAACACAAACAGGCGTGGTGATTTTGATAACCTTTAAATTTAAAATATACATTCCAGCATAATGGCATGCAAGTACAAAAACATGTGTAGGTGGTCACAATGTAAAAGCAGAAGTTTTGTGCAGTGATATATGACCTAGCTTAAATTAAAAAAATTTCTGCTGTACAAACTTAAAACTTGTAGGCAATTGTTGCGTCACTAGTTTTTTTTTGGGGGGGTTAGGTTTTATTTTTGAAGATGTTTAAGAACTTCTATTTTGCTGTAATTTCACTACTAAAAATGGAAAATTGTGTCAAACTGACCCCACCCCCCCCCCAAAAAAAAAAATAACACCTAGTGACACAACAATTGGCTACAAGTTTTAAGTTTGTATAGCAAACTTTTTTTTTTTATATTTAAGCAGGATGTATATCACTGTGCACAAAACTTCTGCTTTTACATTGTTACCGCATATACCTATTTTTGTACTTGCATGCCATTATACTGAAAATGGAAATCGAACTAGTGACCCTCATAACCCAACAGCTTTCACACCTCAGCAAAGTTGAACAAAACACCTGCATAGATGATACACAATTCAAAATACATTATAGTATTACCTTCTTCCGCAATCTTTTCCCCAAAATTCTGGATATTTCATACAGTGGCCCAGTCCATGGCTGCCTGCTGTGAAAATAAAATATTATTAAATACTAGTCAAAAATTAAAACGCATGAAATTTTTCTTCGAAAAAGAAAATGCATATTTATTCGTTAATTTAAGCATTTATTTCACATTAACATTTAAATTCGTGCATTTTAAAATATTCTTCAAATAAAAAAAGCATCAGTACCAAATACACACTTGGCAAATTAGTTTTTATGCAATGTTTTTAACTCCTAATTATTGCAAAAAATTAGGCGTTAAAAAAATCAATGCACATATAATGCTATTAAATAAAATAAATGTTTAAAAAAAACAGAAGAGCACTGCCCGGGTGGAAAGGGGCGAGGGGACAGGTTGGATATTTTTTTTTTGTAAACGCGAAGTTGATTCAACCCCCTGAACTACGAGCGAAAAAATCTTGGTCCCCCTCCCCCCCCCCCCGAGAAGCTATGCCCTCCCCTCCACAAAAAATTGCTGTACCACTTAAAATTGTAAGTATATCAAATCTGACATATGAGCTAGGATATATATTTATAGAGCTTAGTTTAGCTCGTCTTGCAGTAGCACACACCCGCCCCTTTTTATAGTGTTCAAAGTAAAGCAGCCCAAAAAAATTATTTTGCCCTTTCCCCTCCCCGCAATATTATATTCCTTAGACTGTTCCTTAGGCTGTATCACAGGTCAGCCAAATAAACAAATGCAAGTCTATATGCATAACCCATGAATATAATTTTCTTGTTTTTAAATGCAAATATTGGTATTTACTTAGCCCCGACTCCCACAGCTCATTATTTTCCACAAGGTGCACACGTGATTTCAAATTATAATAATAATGACAAATAAACATTTGATTATCACGGGAATGGCTTAATAGATTTCCTTGGTTTCGACGGTGACAATGCCCTAGGCAAGCATCCGGAAATTTTGCGTCACCATGACAACAAAGTACAAACAGCGTAGGCTAATACAAAACGTAGGGCCTGGCTAAAAATTACAAGCAGTGGCGATAATATTTTACCGTGACCGCTAACTAAACTCTTACTTTTTAGTGCGAGGAATATTGTTGCAGAATTATAATATCCATCAGTGTAACCAAGTTCCCATTCAAAACAAGCATACGTACCTCGCACGATCCACACAGCCAATGCAATTGGGCGCTGGCATACCACAATTCTACAGTTTTAACCCTACAAACAATTAAAACAATTGTCAACCATCATAGCAAAGACACGTAAGAACAAACTAGATTAATTTTCATTACTTGTTATTTCAATAAATTCTTACCTGGCCAAGATGGAAGGAAAGCTACGCACTTGAAGGACAAGAGAGAGCAGCCGTCGTCTGCGGGAGAAGGGCGCGGTAGCCTACAACGCAGGCGTCTCCGAAACATGCCTTTAGAAACTTTCAAAATGTAAATTATAAATTAAGAGCTAAAAATCTCGGAAATCTTTCACTTTCACGACGGGGTCACGGCAGCAGACACTGCTGCACTCTAGATAGCTTGCGGAGATTATAAATGAAATGGTATTATTATGTGACCTTAGGTTAGGTTATTCAGGTGAGGCGTTCCGACGTCCCGTTCAGAGGATGTGACGCCCCCCACAGAAGGTTAAACGCCTGGGTTAAACGAAATGAGGAAATAGTGACAGTGATGCAGTGTCTGCTGTCGTTACCGTCGTGAAACCGAAAAATTACCAAAATCTCTTATTAATATAGGCTATGTGATCCTCAAATACCTGTAATTGTTGAAAATGGTGGAAGTTTTTATTACTATACTCTTAAACCAGAGGGATTGGCTTCCGAAGTGGCACGACATACGAAGGTTTCCGCCAAACTCGGAGCTCGGCAGGTTATACGCGTCATCGGGTACACGCCACTTCAGATGTAAAATGTAAATAGGTAAACATTAAGTGATTATGAACAGAAGCTACAAGTGTGTGGTAAACATATCGAAGATACATTGGGCAGTTGAAGTTTTGAGCAATTGTTTATGTTTATTTTGTAAATAAAAACTCTAGTTGACGGTTGATAATCACCCGGTAATCAGCAAAGATACTCACATCCCCATTTGGTTTCATTACCGGCACAATAGGGGTTGTCTAACTGGCTAGTTTTAAAAGGAACCAAGATTTCTACAGCTTACAACTGCAGCAGCTCTTTCTCGATTTTTGGCTTTAATGCAAAAGGCACTGGACGTGTTTTCTGAAATTTTGGAACTGCCCAAGGCTTCACCATCTCATGTGCTTGATAATGTTTCAAACAACCAACCTCGTCCCGTTAGTGCCAATGTATAGTAAGTCAATATCTCACAAATTTGAGAAAACACAGTTTCAATGTTACAATAAATCTGCCAAATCAGGGTTTAACAACATTCTTTAAACTAAACCATTAAATTTGAGTTAATTTTGCACCAATCTGGACCAAAAATTTGGATTTTAGTTTAACCTTGTTCGTAAGGCTGTAGCGGAGTTACGAGAGTTTTGCTCCAATGTTACCATCAGAGAGTTGTTTACAGCAAAACGATGGTAACTAAAAGTTACTATACTTTTCCACCAAGCGATTCTTAAAAGTTACAACACTTTTGCTCAATCTTATGCACATTGTGTGAACACAAACTTTTAATATGGTTGATTTGTACGACGTAAGACTGAGTTAAATCAGTATTTAAGAATACAATGAGTTAACAAAACTAAATTTGAAATAATGCATCACCAGTAAACGAAAACACTAGGGTTATATCAGCTGCTGGAGTCATCCTTCCACCGAACTGTTAATTATTGAATCATAGAAATGATGGGATGAAACTGGTAAATGTGCCTTTAGAGCCTTCAAATCGTTTCTCTTATTTACAGAGACAGGTAAGCTATGTAAATAGGCTTTCGGTAGTGTTGTGGAGCTTGTCATCTTTTTGTATCCTCGTTTCCTGTATCGCACAGGGATGGAAGTTGCAGTATCTGAAATCTCCTTAGAAAACGTGACTTTAACATCAGCAGATCCATCGATTTCATAATTTATCAAGTGCATGGATGCAATCCCGCTAAAGGCTTGCGTCATGCAGTTGGTTGCATTCACCACTTCCCAGTCGATGAAATCACTATGGCCAAGTTTGGTGACTGTATAAGGATCGTTGACACAGGCAGCCTTCATGGCTGCAATGTAATCTGTCGGCACATACATTTCCTTTTTCTTAATGCGGTTTTCTATGAGCGAGTGCATGTTGTCGCACTCCATCTGAGAGTGGCCGGATTCAAAGTATTTTTGCACAACTTGTTTAACGTGGGTGGAAGTTTCCAGGAATTTGATTATCATCGTGCACACCATCTTATTTCTGTTTTGGCCTCCGCAGGTATCACTGTACAGGATAACGCTTTTTTTTTAAAGTTTGTCCTGCTCCCTAAGCCACAGCCATATGATGGTACCGAGTTCATTAGCTCCTCTACCCCCTTCATTCTCTGTCCATGTGTAACACATGCCGTGTTTACTCTGCAGATTGAACACTGTGAGGTTGAACATAGTAAGTTTACGTAAGTAATAAGCTGGGCCCACATTTAGTTTGGGGCAAGTAAGAACCTTTTGCAGATCCAGCGTTACAGTTACCCGCGTATCATCCTTTGAAGACTCTGTCTTATCAATTTGTTTGGAATCTCTGCATTGTTGTTTACGCTTCTGATGCTCTTTTTGTTCCTCCTTGTCATCCTCCGTAAGTGTATTTGAATCACCTTTCAGCTTGAACGAATTGCAGGCTTCGCAACCATCTTTTTTCGGAACAAAGAAAGAAATGTTAAACTGTGTGTTGAATATATTTCGATACATGCTTTCTTTAACCGTCGTCTGTACGCCATCTTCTTGACACTTCTCTACGTAGAGTCTGTACATTATCTTGAGGTTCAACCCGGTCTCGAGATACTCTTTGTTGGTCTTTCCTCGGCAATAATGGCTGGGAATCCGAGGAAAAGACTTGATGTGGTTCTTAACACCCTCAATTACTTCGTCTGTTAGTTTGTTGTGAGGCGTACGCTTTTTCACTGGTGGAGTTGCCCCACATACAGATTTTTGTAATGCGTAAGTCACTGTGAACTCTGAAATGTAAAGTGTTTTAGGTTTTGCAAACCTGAATCTTGTCTCCCGGTACTGTGAAGAAATACTTTATGGTGTACTGACGTTTTGAGGTAGGTGCCGATGTGGTCTTTTGTTTTGTTTCGCTTCGTGTAACGTGTGCCAGTATAAAGTCAGCCCTTCTTCCATACGTTTTGCGTTCCTTCCAGTAGACGTCATGAATTTCACTCTGTTCTTCAGGGGTAATTCGGGTAGAGCATTTCCTTCGACAATCACAAGATCCTTGAACGGAACGCTTTCGTTCTTTGCCTTTATAAACACGTTTTTCTCCCGTGTTATACGCCTCCTTTTTAACATTTTTTTCCCACTGGTCACAAAATCGTCCCTTTTTTTTAGTTAGTTTTCCTTTACGGATCCATGTTCGTTTTCCTTGGGAAGCAATACCAGAAATACCCGGTTGTGGCGTCTCTGTGTCATTGTTGCTAATAGGGGCAGTGACTGTTGGTAATTGAGTGTCAACAATGTGCACATTGTCACTTCTTACAGTACCAGAGATTTCTCCTATATTGTTAGCATCACCATGATTGGGGACATCTTCATCATTAACGTTACCGTTTTCATTTCCTTGCACAATATTATTGTTGTGAATAACACCTTGCACATCATTGTTGCCAGTAACTGCACCTTGCACGATATTGCTAGCTATGTGAGGCATTGAGCTATCAGCAGCTGTAATATTTTGCTCAGTATTTCGGTTAGTAATACTTTGATCGATGTTGTTAGACGTAATAACCACATCATCTTGCGGGTTTTCATTGTTACCTAGGGCTTGTTTCTTGTTACCAGGATGCCTACGGCGTTTCTTTCTTTTGCGCTGCACTTCTTCGCCACTTGTGTCTGACGAGAGAGCACCACCGCTTTCTGAAAAATAATAATACGAGGCTTTCATGTTGGTGCCAAAGTATCGTAACTCAAGAGTCAAACAATTAATAAACAGCAACTAATAAACAGTTTCTGGTGCTAACTATTGCCTAAAGATTAACCATGTGACAGCATTATTGCTGACTGACGGTGTAATTAGTTCTCCAACACCAAGAAGATGCCTATGAAGCCACATTTTGCCGTAAGACGCAGCACAACAACAAGGTAGCAACTGGCAGTGACTTTCAAAGATTTTTAACCTTTAAAATAAGTTTTGCTAGATAAATTTACGTTGCAAAGGTTCTACTCACCCCAATTATCTGTTGAATCATCCTCAGATGAACTTGAGCTGCGTAAATTTTCCCCCAAAGCTACAAATAGCTGGCTCGACGTCAGATTCCGGCGAGGCCGCGACGCCATCTTTGTTAGAGACAAGATACTATATTGTTGCTCCAACAGAAGAAGCTTGCCACAAGTTACTATAGTCTTGAACATAGCCTCGAAGCGGGGCACAATTTTTTTTCTACGTTTCCATGGATACTAGCTGAAAGATACGATACTTTTGCACCAAACTGCGACACTAACTCAAATAATCGTAAGAACTGAGTTACTATACATTGGCACCAACGGGACGAGATAGTGTACTAAACAATGCCGCAGCATCTGGAATGTCTTTTCCCAATTCAACTGTGCTATCTGCTCTATCTGCTGCGCCAACACCATCAGGCGCTCCCTTCCCATGCCCTGCCTCGAAATAGTTCCATGTTATTTGTTGGAAGTTCTGCTCAAATGGAATTGTTGACATCAAATAGAGGTTATCCTTATTGCGATACTGACTCGATGGGCTATCGCTCCAAAAATGGATCGTCTTGACTTCAGGGTATTTTTCTCTAGTGTATTTGATTATTGGTTCCAGGTGGCCCCACACAGCAAAAGCATCGTGTCTTTTGCAGTCAGATATTGTGCAGAAGGGAACAACTTCAACTCCATAGTAGAGAATGCCTGTATGTAAAGTAATGCTAGCATGAGAAGCACCAAAATGAGCAGACTGCACTTCTCTATGACACTTTCCCTGATAGTTTTCACTGAAGTCTATATGGATTACTACTTCAGTTTCATCCGATGACTGCTTTAACAGTCTGAGATTCTTATACTGGTGTCTTAGTGTATAGACATGGCGTGCCAATACATCTTTCAGCTCCACACAAAACTGGTTGAATAGCATCGTAACAGAACCTTCAATCTTATTCTTAACAGTTCTCTCTACAGTTACGTTTTTTCCTTTGCCGTCGACATTCTCTCTCACTTCCTTCAGCTTTTCCCATTTCCACCACCACGTATGTGCTTCTGGGTCATTTATGGTGTGAGGCAGAATCCTTTTGTCCTTACATCTTTCACATAGTCCAAATGCACAAAGCCTGTTAATTGGATCCCCTTCTGGAATTTCACAGCACAGCAAACTGATGAAGCCTTC
>JAQIUX010000034.1:0-15914 GCA_034696965.1 Lithobius crassipes | reverse complement strand
TGCCCCCAAGAGCAGTGGAGGGCCAGTTTTGGGTGGATATCCAAGAGGGCATACGCAACTGTTGTAAGGCTTATTTGGTGGCGTCCTCCAACTTTGCTTGGAGTGGTGTGGTCCTGTGGGTTAGTTTTTTTTGGGAGAGCCCCCATCAGTAAGAGGAGGAGGGGAGGGGAGGGGAGGGGGGGGGGTAGCAGCAGGCAGGCAGAGGCTTCACATGTTTTTTTTTTCACAATGATTGTTTTGTGTGAACTTCTTTGGAACCTTTGTTATGTGTTCATGGAGCTTTCTGGCCCCTCCATTTGCAATGTTTCAGCGATGTTTGAGGTGAGGCATCAAGCTTCTGTCTGTTGGTGTTGTCACCTTCCTTCGTGAACCCCTGTGTGCGTTTATTATTTTTTTTAACTGCAGTTAATACTGTATACTGTTTTTTTTTTAGAACAAATGGATATATGTATGGAAACCCCTCTCCCTTACGAAATTTGTTACAGAGGATCGAGGCGTGGTTCCATACAGTGATCTCCATTTATTTCCTCACATTTTTGCCTATAATACCATTTCCCATCACTGTCACTTTGATAATGTTGAACTTTAGTTATCGCGTTTGCTCACTGTGCTGTTTCTAGTTCCCTAGTCAATTTTATTTTTGAGCCTTTTCATCTACTACTAGATATTTTTTTTTATGATTTAGATTAGCTGTAAGGCAAGATATAAAATTACTTTAGCTTCATTATTAATAAAGATGAATCTGCTGGATATTTTGTGGTTATTTTAAAAATGCGTTTTCATTTCTGCCAAAATATTTACTTTTTTTTTCATTTTTTACACATATATTTTAATGTAATGTTGTTTTCTTTCTCATGTTATTGTCAATGTCTCCTAGTTTGGTGTTTACAAAAGAAAGGGATTTGCCTTTATTTTGTTTTTGTTTTGCAACTGTAAGTATGATTTAAATATTTTCATTTATTGTATAATGCTACTATTATAATTCTTTTTAATTTGTAGCAGTATGTAAAAAGTAATTATCAATTCTTTTAAAAAAGGATACGAAAAAACAGTACAAGTTAAAGACTAATGTATTACTGATTTATAAAAATTAGCATTCAGGAATTTGTTTATTTTATCTCATTACTATTTCAGCTTGCTCATGCGTTAAGTGATTAAGCCAATAAGGTGCAGTGCATAATCACATTACATAAAGCTTAGATGCATAGCACTAGCGATGAATTTTGTATTACACATAAACATATTTTCCGTATTTTGCTATCAACTGACTCTGGTTTATTTATTTTCAGCATTCGTCGGCCTCCAACTTGGTTTAGCATGCTGCGCAACTCCAACTTCTGAAAACACCTCGGCCTACGGTCAAAACTTCATCTGGTGCCATTCGGTCGTCTAGAACACTTCGACCTCCAGTCAAAAGTTCATGCGGTGCAATTCTGTCTTCTAGAACACCTCGGCCTCCAGTCAAAACTTGATGGAGTGCAATTTGGTCTGCTGACACACTTCGGCCTCCAGTCAAAACTTGATCCGCTGCGATTCACTCTTCCAAAGTCTCTTCAGACCATAAAAACACTATATGGTAAGAGTTGATAACTTTACTATCACACTTATGTCAGTTTCCTTATTATTTTTTGTATTTTGCATTTTGTTTATTTTGTTTATTTAGTAATTGGACTGACATTTTCCTCAGTAATAAAGAGATTTTTAACTCAGCATTCCTATTGCCATAGCAGTACTAGTTTTTTGAGAATTCTAGCTGGACAAGTTTTAATGTAAAATTTTTTTCCTGGGAGGGGGAGCTGTTTAACCGTACGGAACAAGTGGTACTAAAACTACAACCTCAGTGATTAAGCTAATGAGGTGCACTGTACAACAACATTACGTAAAGCTTTTGTGAATGTATAGATGCATAGCAGTACCGATGAATTTTGAATTACATATAAGCGTATTTGCCGTACTTTACTATCAACTCATTCTGATTTATTTATTTTCAGCATTTGTCGGCCTCAAACTTCGTTTAACTTGCTGCGCTGCCCCAACTTCTGAAAACGCCTCGGCCTACGGTCAAAACTTCATCTGGTGCCATTCGGTCGTCTAGAACACTTCGACCTCTAGTCAAAAGTTCATGCGGTGCAATTCACTCTTCTAGAACACCTCGGCCTCCAGTCAAAGGTTGTTCCGGTGCAATTCGGTCTTTCTGAACACTGCTCGTGCAAAATACTGCATGGATATTTTGCCACGCCGGGGACGGCCACCACGTCGACTTCCAAGGCGAAACCGAAGGGGAGGAAATGTGAACAATCAAGTTCGACCAGTCGAGAACCCTGTAGGTAATGAACATGTTGCAGGAGACGCAGCGCAAGAACCACCTAGAGAAAATCCTGCAGGACGTCGTGGTCGGAGAAGACGAGGGGAAGTTTTGGAACCATCACGCCGCGATTTTCTACTAACAATTAGGAACTTTCCTGGCACACCTCAAGACTTGCAGAACCACATTAGATTTTATTCCCGAAAATATGTTATTGGTAAAGAAGAGAACTACGATAATGACCAGTTTCATTACCATGTGTATCTACATACGACACGTGAACACATAGTAGTAGGTCAATTCAGAAGATTGATAGCACGTAGATTATTTCCGCCAGATGAAAGAGCAAGAGCCTCCATAAATATAGAGACTCTGGATACACCAAGGTCGGTGAAAAATGCTATAAAGTACGTGACCAAGAGTGATGGTCATGCAATACTAAGTAACATTCCAGTAAGAGACTGTCACATGTTTTTTCGTACCCATTACTGGATACGCAACAACAGAGTGTTAAACTGGCTAGATCCTTTTGTGTTTGAATTTAGTATTTCATGTCGGCATCCTAAAGATATGCTAGTTAGTATGCATCAGGAATACTGGAATAGTGTCGCTCTACAAAACAAAGTTACCAGGCATCGAGCACAGTGCCGAGAATTATTAGAGCGTTACACTATCCATGAAAACTCCTGGATGAACTTGGTGCAAACTTGGTGCAATAATTTGTTAGGATTGCCGGCTGGTCATGCAGTACTAGATCCACGTGTACGCTGCCTTATCTTGTATGGAAGGTCGGGGACAGGAAAGACGTACACATTAGAAGCTTTGTTATCTGAATACTGCACATATGCATATTATCCTCTGTCTCCCGGAAGTTTTATGTTCACTGGACTTAGCTCAAATCACAAAGCAATTTATTTTACCGACACTTATCCTGAATTGTGGGAAAATCTGGAAATACGGGAAATGTTGTTACGTCTGACGGAGGGAGATTTAATTTCAGTCAACGTGAAACACGGTCAGCCAAGACTAATTGAATTTTCTGGCCCTATCATTCTGGTCACCAACTTTGAACCTCCAGTAGGAAATGATGCCGTAACACAAGCACTCCGACGCCGTTTTACAATAATTAATGCAGACACACCTTGGCATCAGTGTGTCGATCCTATTGTCCCAAATCCACAAAGATTTGCTACTCCAGAAAATGATGCTGAGGTCAATACCGACGAGGAAGTCATATGTGGACAAAGAGCTGCTACTCCAGAAAATGATGCTGAGGTCAATAATGATGAGCAAGTCATCCGTCCACAAAGAGCTGCTACTCCGCCAAATGATGCTCAGGTCAACAATGATGAGGAAGTCATCCCCCCAACAAATTACAGTCTATTTGATGCTTTTGAAAATATTGACTCAATATCGCCGCCAACACCACAGCATTCACCTGCTATAGTAATTAACACTTCGGAAAGTGAAGGTGAAGACAGAGGTCCTGGTGTATTTACTCAGTTCATAGGAGGGGACTTTGATGGATATTTGAGTCCATGGGACCCAAATGACAATGTTTCGTAAGGCCATTTGGACCATACACTGCAGTAACAATTTAAGGTAAGGATTTTCTGAAGTAAAAATGTGTTGCATTCATGAAGTTTTAATTAGCATATTTCACTATGCCGTTGCTGTGATTTAACAATTTTTAAAAATTGTAGTATTTGTTTCAGTATGTTTTCGTTACTTCTTTAGACTTAATTATATTGATAAAAGCAGGCGAAAAAAAAATAGTTTATAATATAGTCGCCTAATTACATTGTAGATTTCATTTAGTAATATTTTCGAAGTAGTAAAGAGGGATTAGTAATTAATATAACTTCTGGGTACCATACTGTCACTTAAGCTGGTAACAAAGTTGTTTTGCTGTTTTAAATAACCTAACTTAAGATTGATTAACTTAAGAACATGAGATTTAGCAAGTTTATTATTAAATTTGGAAATTGTTGCTTAGACATCGAAGTGTAAAAAAGCACACTGCAAATTTAGTCATGTAACTTTATTATACTGTCAAAAGGACTAAACGGCTTATCAAGCCCATTACAGTTCAGTTGGTTGCAATGCAGCACAAAAATTTACAAAAAAAATCATAAAAATTGTCTTAAAAGTTCTTCAGAGGTCCACTGCAATCAATCTTTCCTTATATTAAATAACAAATCAAATATTGTATTCGTTGAATGTGTAAAGATGTTTTTGGCAGTGATGTGCAACCAGAATTATAAAACTTGTGATTCAAGTGAGGCATGTTATCGTTTTATTCATTTATTTAAAAAAATTTTTTTTTTTTAGGGTTTCATTTCACCAAGCCTAGATTTCTTGCCGGAAGTCTGGGTAATACAAACTTGGGATTCATCTACTCCGCTACTGGCCCATCAAGTTACTAATACAAGAAACTGTTGGAAATAAGTTGGGTAAAGACAATATTTTGTTTTATAACATGTTATGTGGTAACCATTTGGAGAAAATCATGAGATACCGAAATGACAGTTGCACGACATCTAAAAAATTAGGCAGCTGCAAATTTTCCCTAATTCAATACCTTGCATAAATTGTTATTACTTAAGTTCATTGTTTAGGTGATCATAGCACATCAGATCACCATTAGTTTTATTTATTTATTTTTGCAGGCATTTGTTAACTGGTCTGCAAAGCTGATTTTCAAAAAATGGTGACCTGAAATGGATAAAAATGTCCTTACTCGCACTACATGATAGTGAAATGCGTGAGACAGTAATGCGTGTATAACTGCAAATGAGTGTGAGTGTGATTGTGAGGATTGTGAGGGTTTGATGTTTTTAATGCGTTGAATGTCAAACAATTGTTTAGTTGCTGTTGACAGTACTATATCGTTCAGTATTGCTTAAAAGTATCTGCCTTAAAAACTGTTACCTTGTCTTTTGATAGAATGACGAATTCTATCCCGGACCTGTGCCACTGTAAACTTTTTTGAAAGCAGACTTTCAATCGTTGGCAATGTACGTTTCACTTCGGCCGTGCTGACTTTACCTGCAGTGATATCGGAAGCAAACGCCTTCTCTATCAAGAAAATGTCTTGCTGACAAAAACTTCGGCGTCCATGAACTTGTTTGGCAATTGAATTTGTACCTGTCTTTTGTTCTAAAGCTGAACTGTCAATTTTGTTATCTGTGAATCCCATAAGGGATTGAAGTTCTTCAGCAGTTTTTGAATTTTGTTCCATACTTGCAACAAGCCTGTAGTGTGACACGGCTGTGGAAACGCGGTGTTTCATTTGCTGCGCTAAGTTATTCACCATATTTGGCTTATGGGTATGCACATGAGTTACGCAGCTCTTTCTGTACAGGGATGCGGTAAATTTTTGAGCTAGTCCGCAAAATTGCCAAACTTGTTTTACTGCATTTGAGACGCTGCTCGAGTTTATTGATTGACCTTCAGCACTTACAAATAATGACAACTGTTCACTGTTGTTGGTAGTGTAAATTTGACGAACTCGCTGCTCATACAATATTATGTGCTTTCTGAGTTCTTCTGAAAATGTCAAAATTGCAGGACCATGGGCGGCGAACGTTTTATGTTTTGGAACAGAAACACTGAAAAAGCCATTCTCTTGTTGGACGCCATCTTTCCAATCCTTAAGTGTCATTCCGGCAACTGATGATGGCCGTGATGCATTAGAAATAATAGTTTAGGTCATGAGTAGGTTGCGCAGAGCAATGCCCTGCTTTGATTTGATTATTGACTTCTGCATGTTTAAAACTTTCAATAGTCGAGTTCTGTAAGGAGCTAGACGAAATGACTGCACATTAGCGGGAGTAATCAGCTGTTTGCGAGCTAGTATCTGCCGTTTGTAACGTTGCTCCAGATCAACTTTTTTTAAACTAGCTGACCATGCTTTCAGTCTTTGCTTACAGGTGAGCAAGTGTTCACGGTTTATTATCGTGAAAAGAGTGCTTCGTTTCTGAATAACAAATTCAATGAATTTTTGAACACTACTTAAGTAGCATCTTGTAGTGCCTACTTTACCTGTAGCAACTGTTTTAAACCATAGTTTAAGTTTATCACCAAAAAGTGAATGTTCACAGCAAATTTCGGTTCCTTCACAATCTGATCCCAGCAATTTGGCGATTTTCAGCAATTGTTTTTTATGCTGTAAAGCCACAGTTTGATTTACTTCACCTCCATCAAGAGAAGTCATCCAATCAGTGAACGATTCTAACTGACTTTCTACCAAAATGGAGCAAACTGGATGCGTTTTGTCCGGCAAATTGGCCTGGATCATGTTTGCAGCTGTAGAATTTTGCACACTAACTGGGACTGGTGATGGATGGAGCACTGATGACAAGTTGCCTTCATTAGTGACATGTATGTTATGCGAATCATATCTGGCATTTTCAACTGAGGAAAACCAGGGCAAACCAAGAGCCCCTTCAAGTTGCATGTTTTGAGTAGTTACTACGGGTGACTCACAAAAGTTTGGTGACACGTAAGTGGCATTAACGGTATTGCAAACATTTTGAGTCTTTAGTTGATCCTTGCACATGAACAAAGCAGGTGATCCCACCAAGTGACCCACTTTCGTATTTTGAGTTACTATTTTCGCTGTAGAAATTGCAGCTTTGTAAATTGTTTCATTCTTTACGAAGTGGTGGCGACGTAGTAAATGTTGGTCAAGACGTTGGACTAGCATTCCACAGTTTTGTATAGGGCAATGTTTGTACTTGATAACACGATGTGGAGGAGTCCTAGAACAAAAAACAAAAAGCAAAAATATTAAAGGTTAATTATCTTTGAATTTGGTTAGACATAAAATATGGCTATTGGTAAAACAAAAATTGTGCAAAATACTAAAACAGTGGGTTTCTTTTTCAATTACATTGTGGTGGTAGTGAGGAATTTACTTTTTTTTTTTGCCTTGTATGCAAAGGGGCTGCAGTTTTAATACACATGTTGCCGAACTGTTGTGCAATATTTTTCCAAGTGGAGTTTTTGGCTAGTTAACAGAGGATCTTAATGTAATCATATTTCGTGATTTTCCTTAAGTTGAACTGTTGTTCAAAGCCTATTAACTGTATTTTTCATGGCATATTGATGATTTAATGCTGTAACATAACTTTTGATGGTCACTTGTTTTTGTGCTTTACAGGGAAATTGCTCCATCCTAATCATTCTGCTTCAAGTCTGGACAGAGAACTCGCTGCATCTTTTCATGCGAAGATGTTAACTACCCTAGGCTAGCCTATGTAGGTATAACTAGTTAAGTATTTTATATTGTTTCTTTGCGTTGAGAACTTTAATCTGTACTCCACCTATTTTGTAGACCTTAGTTTTTTAGCACGAAAATAAAAGTGCTGGCCTAGTGTACACAGTGATGAATTGTAAACCCAACCCCCCCCCCCCCAAATGTATTTTCTTAAAATTTAAACAAGTAAAATCCTACGCTGTTGTGCATTTTTGTTTTAACTGCGTCTGTCAGGCACTACTAAATTATTTTCATGTGCTTCAAGATTTTTCCATTATTCAGGATAAATATAAAAAAAAGTTAAAGCATTGAAAGTTTGCCAGTCTTGGTAGTTTCACGTGTGCAGAGATCTGTGCACAAAATATGATTTTACTTCAAAAATTCCTTACCTTAAAGTCTTACTGCAGTGTACAGTGCAGATGACCTTAAAAATCATTGCCAGTGTTGTATCCCACAGACTCAAATTTGCTGCATCAAAGTCCCCTATAATAATTATACAGTTTTAATTGCCCAGGAGCAATGTTCAGCTCTTTTCACCTTCACTTTCTGAAGTGTTAATTACAATAATTGGTGAACGCTGTCGTGTTTGTGATATTTGGCCAATATTTTGAAAGGCATTAAATACACTGTCAATTGGACAGCGTTATGCAAAAAGGAACCAAGCCACATTTCATAACCGTAGATGACTAAGATTAAAAAATTCGTCTTAAGTGTTTTAGTGAGGTGTTAGCGTTAAAGGAGTATTTGCAGATCAAACATCTGAACATTGACATTATGTGGAATTTAATACTGTAAGTTCTGTTTATAGCCAATTACAGACAATGATGTGTGTATGATTGTTATTTAATGTGTGTAGTTGGGTTGGTTCTTTTTTTGCATAACGCTGTCCAATTGTCCGACCAATGGCTTCCTTATCACTGTTGACCTCAGCGGTTCTTTGTGGATTTGTGACAATATGGACTGCTGCACCATTTTTTGGAGTAGCAGCTCTTTGTGGATTTTGGATTACACGATCGACGCACTGTTCCCTAGAGGATCGATACGCGGATCCCAAGCAGTGTCTGCATGAATTATTGTGAAATGGCGGCAGAGTGTTTGTGTTACGGCAGGTTGGCCTAGTGGAGGTGGAAAGTTAGTGACCAGAAGAACAGGTCCAGAAAATTCAATTAGTCTTGCCTGGCCATGTTTTACATTGACTGAGATGAAATCTGCCTCCATCAGATGTAATAACATTTCTCGTAATTCTAGATTTCCCACAATTGAGGATAGGTGTCAGCAAAATAAATTGCTTTGTGATTGGCACAAAGTCCTGTGAACATAAAATTTCCAGGAGACAGACGGTAATATGCGTATGTGCAGTATTCAGATAGCAAAACTTCTTATGTATGCGTCTTTCCTGTCCGCGACCTTCCGTACAAGATAAGGCAGCATACACGAGGATCCAGTACTGGATGACCAGCTGGTAGTCCTAACAAATTATTGCACCATGTTTGCAACATGTTGATCCAGGAGTTTTTAGGGATTGTCTAGTGTTCTAATAATTGTCGCCGCTGTACTAGATCCCCGGTAACTTTGTTTTCTAGAGCGACACTATTCCAGCATTCTTGATGCATCGTAACTAGCATATTATTTTTTAGTATGCCGGAAAGAAACTGTAAATTTGAAGCCAAGAGGGTGTAGCCAGTTTAACACTGTGTGTTGTGGCTTATCCAGTGATGGCTCCATAAAAACATATGGCATTCTCTTAGAGGAATGTTAGTTACTATTGCATGACCATCACTGGTGGTCAGGTACTTTACAGCAATTTTTTTAAACAACCATGGTGTGTCCAGAGACTCTACATTAATATGAAGCTCTTGCCCTTTCTTCTGGTGGAAACGGTCTACGTGCTAATCTTCAGAACTGAGCTAGTACTGTGGGAACGTCCATAAATTGTGTAACGCAGATTTTGGGCATTCTGAACCCCCTTCCCTCTCCTCGTAACACACTTAAACAATTAAGTGACCCCCCCCCCTCCCCCTCCGTAACGTAACGTTTTTAAAAAGTTTACCGGTCCATATATTCAGTCAGCTATAAAGTGGACGTGTTATCTGATTTTAAAGAATGCAACTCAAACTGTAACAAGCAATGATTTCGACTATTGACTTCTAAGATTTTAACATGCAGTTTCAAAGTCAAAGGACTAATTCATTCAGAAACTGATTTTTATTTCCTTTGCCATTAAAACGTTTTTAGTTACGTAACAACGACACAAATCCCCTCCCTCGCCCATGTACCACTTTGTAACAAACTCAGGACTCCCCTCCCTCCAGCGTTACGTATAATTTATGGACATTCCCTATGTGGTCATGTGTGGTATGTAGATATTATACATGGCAATGAAACTAGTCATTATTGTAGTTCGGTTCTTTGCCTGTTACCTATTTTCGTGAATAAAATGTAATGTGGTTCTCAAAGTCTTGATGCGTGCCAGGAAAGTTTGTAATTGTTAGTAGAAAATTGTGGCGTGATGGTTCCGAAATTTCATCCCGTCTTCTCTGACCACCCCACCCTGAACGATTTCTCCTAGGTGGTTCTTGTGCTGTGTTGCTATTCGCGTCTACTGCAACATTTCCATTACCTACAGGGACAATCGCAACTAGTGGAACTTGATTGTTTCCCTGTTGCCCCATGCGGTTTCCCCTTTGGAATTAGCGCGGTGGCAGTCCACGCAGTGCAAAGATATGAATAATTTGCCACTGTCGTCCACACAGTGGCAAATTTTCCATATGTTTGTACTGGAACTCAGTTTAGTGAAAGCCGAGGTGTTCACAACCGTGTGACCATGCAAGTGCGCAAGTTCTCTGGGCCAGCGTGACCATATTGGGCGAACAAGGCAGCCACCTACATTTGGTGAAATGTTGGCTGCCAAACAATTCCAGGATTTACGGGACACCCCAATGCCAAACTTTGGGAGTGGCACCAAGACAGCCTTGCTCTAATAATTCACCTTTGGTGCATAGACAGTACCAGGTGAGGGGGGAAGGGGGAGGGCTGCAACACGCTAGTTGCTAACCTAGGATGCCATTTTGTGGTTACGCTGGTCATACACAATAACATTTTGACTGGCAAGTATTCTAAGCTATTACTTTTTTGTATCAAAAACTGTATACATATGTTTTTGTATTTTATTTTATCAATTGTGTTTGCTCTTTTCAAAACCCACTGTTTTTTTTAAAAAAAAAAACAGCATTTTCATTAACAAACTGTGGGTGCATAACCATTATCCTACCAAAACTGAGTGTACAGGTCAACAGTTTGATTAACTCTTACGTCCCCATCATTTTTGCATCATTCATTAACTAAACTTTCTACAGTATGCATTGGTGTTTGCAAATCTGCTAGTATGTCGCTATTCTAAATAAAAAAATAAAAAAATGCTTCAAATTTGTACCAAAATGATTAATGTTTTTAATTGGTCAATTCTGTACTCTTTGCAGTCTGTTGAAAAACAAATTTACCGGAAGCTCACTCACACCATTCCATTACGCTTTAAGTCAGCACTACAGAACATTATGCCCCTTCATCCCAGAGCTGCAGTCATTCTTTATGGCCAGGATCTTTAAGCATTTGCATTTATTTTACTGCAATAAACTACAGGTACAAGCAATTTTTTTTATACTTTTATGTATTTTTTATATAGGCCCTAGTTGGAAGACAAAAGTGAATTGGATTAATTTAATGCCTTTAATGCCAGCTAATAGCACAGTATAGCGTAGTACATAAGAAATTTATTTTCTGACTTACTTGGGTGGAATTAGATCAGTGGTGTTTTCGAGTTTGTCCATTCTAGTCTTGTAGCATAATGTGCTCAGGCTAAAGTGACAGTTGAGAGTTCACTTTGTTGAGTTTTCTTGTTAGAACTGCAAGTAAAAAGTAAAACAAAAACTTTTCATTCCAGTAAAGGACCATCCTGCAACAAACAATCTACGACTGGAATTTTGGTTGAAGAAATGAAAAAGTGCTGTTCTGGAACATGAAAGGCGTGCAAAACTGCTCTACATGGACAATTTTTGTTTGACTAGTGACCCTGCAGTATTTAATATGACACTGCAACTAGTAAACCATCTTGAAACTTATTCAGAAATGAATTGTTTCTGCTTTCAACTGCTGTTGTCAATTGCTGATTTTATGTTAAATATTGTCTTTATACAACTCAACGGTAAAATAAATGTATTTTTCTGGGCATATCGTATTCCGAGAAATACGATATTTCGTTTTCTTCTCCCTTTTTTTTATTATTTATTTATTGTTTTAAAATGCTCATGTGTTTTGGGTAGGCTAGGCCAGGCTACCTCTCAAATTTGTTTTTATCATCAATGAAATTTTGGCTATTGTTTTTTAAGATTCACTAGGCTACTTGCTGTAGCTCATGAGAGACACTTCAGTATTTGTTTGGTAAAGTTTACATTAAATCGTTACCTGTTACAATGATTTATATTTATTTCACTGAAAAATGCATATTAACTTTCGTAAAACTACGTTGTAACACAGATTGCATAAGAAGAACTGGATTTTTAAATAGCTGTTAACATCTATCTATTATAATGCCATAAGTATATTGCCAGCTGACAGAAGTACAACTAACTTAAGGCTGTCCAGCCCAACTCGATCCAATTCAGCCCAACTCGATCCAATTCAGCCCAACTCGATGCAATTCAGCCCAACTCGATGCAATTCAGCCCAACTCTATGCAATTCAGCCCAACTCGATGCAATTCGGCCCAATTTGATGCACCAGAGCTCAAGAGACACGCAGGGCTCCTCAGTACCTTCAGGCCCAAAAATATGACCAGCACACAACATGGAAAACGTCCAACGAAACCTTCCTAAATAGTTTGCATTTAAATTTTACTTAATGAAAAGGTCAAAATGAGTAAATTAAAGTTTGTTTTGTCTGTATGAAATTACCCAGCTCAGCTTTCATTATATTTCATCATGTTAATTTTAGTATAAAAGGCAAACTTTTACTTGGTTACACTTTCTTCAAGAACATTAAATCCATTTTTGAGAATGCAGTGTGAAACAAAGTAAATGTTGGAAATATTTGTGGATTTAAGAAGTAACATTACCTCTTTCCTTGCTGTAAAGCCCACAGACCTAACCTCTACATCTATCTCTCCCAACTGTAGCTTTTTCAAAATGGGATGACTCACATAAAGCAATATCCTGTTTGTCATTTGCTTGTGAGGGAATCCAGGTGCAGAGTAGCCTTACAAGGCAGTGTTACTAACGCCATCTAGTAGCACAAGAAAGAACTAAATGGCAGTATAGTAAAAGAACCCAGCCAACTTCAAAAGAAAAGACATGTTTGCAAGAATTATGGTTATTTCCATTATTTTGATGATTCGTTTTCCTCATTTAATTACGTAAAACACAACTACTGACAAATTGTACACAAAAACAGAAGCATTTTGCATGAGTTTTACAAATGTGTCAGTAGAGCGTAGTCACTAGGAATTGAACGCGCAAAAGCACGAATTCATGGTAAAGGCATGATGCCTTTATACCCGCACGCATTCCACCACATATAGAATCCATCCCAAAACTCACCCACCCCCTCCGGTGCAAACATGTATTTAATTTGACGAACATATACAGACAAAACTAAGGTATTAAGCGACTTGCTAATTCCATTTCATTGCCTAATTAGAAGAGAGCAAAGGCAAGTACTGAGAAATTGTAAACGCACACAAGAAACCACGAAAGGGTTTGACATGAGTTTAGAATAGTGTCGGGTAGAGTGTAGTCACTAGGAATCGAACCCGCAAAGGCACGAATTCATGGTAAAGACGTGATGCCTTTATACCCACACGCATTCCTCCACATATAGAATCCATCCCAAAACCACCCCACCCCTCCCCCCTCCGGTACAAGCATGTATTTCATTTGACCCACATATACGGACAAAGCTGAGGTATTAAGAGACTTGCTAATTCCATTTCATTGCCTTATTAGAAGGGAGCAAAGTCAAGTACTGGGAAACTACTGTAAACGCACACAAAAAAACACGATAGGGGTTGACATGAGTTTAGAATAGCTTTCTCGTTTTCTTTCTATTTCTTTCAGTTGCTAGTGGTTGGGCCTACTTCAAGTAGCCAATTTTCAACTCAAGAAGTTATCTGATGTTTGGTCCAGTGGGTATGTAGGTTGCCGGTTAGTTGTCTGTACTGTTGGAGAGGGGAGTCCTGGTTCGAATCCCAGGGTCGACTTATTTTTTTTCTACTTATCTCTTGGTTTTAATGTAAAAATAAAAACAAAGATGGCGACGCCCGTGTGAGAAATGCAAGCCTACAACAACAAGGCATCTTGTAAGTCAAAATTCTTCCCTATTTACAAATTTTATTCTACTTTAGACAACAGCTAGACTACATATCTCCATGAAGATATAGGCAACCCCAAAATACAGCTATCAGTCTGTATATTTACGCATTTATCAATTGAAATTCCAATGTTATCTTAGTGCTCCCAGAGCTGCAAGTTCCAAGGCTATTTGCGGACCTATCTAGGTACTAGTGCAAGGGGGTTATGGCATCACGTCTGCGAGACCATGTGAGTCATCCAGGCTGGGGGTCGAACCCAGCCATAGCTCACCCACTTTCAGCCCATGTGTGGGTCAGGCCAGCCAGTGAAGGAGTGGGCGTGGGAGTTAAGGCTTCATGTCTCCACCACAGGCTTGAGGTTTGGCCAGCCAGCCATTTACAGGTCGGGTCAGCTAGGGGAGGAGTGGGCATGGGAGTATTGGCGTCACATCTTCATCGTGGGTTTAATCCTTGGCGGATTCGAACCTAGTCACTGATGACAATGTATCCCGCCATTGGTCACCCTTTTTGGGCCAGATTTGCCTTGCATAAATGTTTCAAACATTAAAAAAAATGTTAAAACTTTATGTAATTCAAAGCTTTAATTTTGTTAAAAACTCTTGGGTAAGTCACCTCCCAACTGCTTGGCATTAGGGTTGTTTCACCTGTCCAAAGTTGATGTATTTTTTTAATTTCCATTTGACTAGACATCTTGTAAAACTCAAGTAATCAGTAAATTGTAAACTATTGCAGTAGATTGGTGCATTGGTTTTGCAAGCCATGCAGTCAATTTCCTTCAAAATAACTAAGTGCATTTCTAAGTTGCCAGCTTACCAATTTTAGGAAAACACCCACCCCAACCCCCCCTCCCCCTCCTCTCTACTTGATTTGATTCGTTAATATGGCGGAAAAAATGAACTAATTCAAAATGTTACAAAATCGATGATTGGTTCCCAATACGTGTCTGATGTTCCCAATGGCTACTTCCGGTTTGGCGGCCATTTTTGATTTTCTTGAGCGGCAGGGGATGACAGGGTTGTAGTTCAGATTTTTGGCTTTTGCGTCGAGGGGTGGTGGGTAGTGTTAGCTGCGGAGCTAACTTTTGGTGGGGCTTAAAATCACTTGCATTGGACGCTCAGTCTCTCAGTCTGCTGCTTGCTGATCGTAGTGCTGGTTGGTGCTGATAAGGGTTAGACTTGCTGCTGCTACTGTTGGCGATTAGACTTGCTGCTGATTAGAGTTACTGCTTTCATATTTCGTGAAGACTTTGTATGAGTAAGTAGTGAATGTGATTCTCTATATTGTGGGTTTTGTAGTGTAAATAGTGCCAAAAAGAAGAGAATTTATGTAAGTAACATGAGAATTTTTATTTTGCTTGTCAGGCTTGCTGTTGGCAATTCAGGAATGAATTGGGAGGCTTTTCATAAAATACCTACTGATAGGCTTTCCAAAAATATTGGTATTCTGAAATGAAATGCTTATTAATTTACATAGGTTTCCAGTTTTTTGCTGAAGAATGGCAATGAAACATATTTTAACATCCAGGCCAGTTTTATGCGACCTTCTCATTGGCCTTACAATGTTGAGAAGTGAGGGATTTCTTAGAGCAGGGTATGCAGTGAGACTTGTCATGTGTTATTAAGTTGACTGATTCTAAACAGGGTAATGAGAAACTGTGAAATCAGTAAACTGAAAGTCGATTTTGTTGAACTGTGGGGCTTTTTCAGAAACTTTGTAAGTAGTGGTATGGTCCTGTGGGTTAGTGTTTTTTGGGAAAGCCCCCAGGAGCAGTGGTGGGCCAGTTTTGGGTGGATATCCAAGAGGGCATATGCAACTGTTGTAAGGCTTATTTGGTGGCGTCCTCCAACTTTGCTTGGAGTGGTGTGGTCCTGTGGGTTAGTGTTTTTAGGGAGAGCCCCCAACAGCAGTGGAGGGCCAGTTTTGGGTGGATATCCAAGAGGGCATATGCAACTGTTGTAAGGCTTATTTGGTGGCGTCCTCCAACTTTG
>JAQIUX010000033.1:0-15948 GCA_034696965.1 Lithobius crassipes | reverse complement strand
ATCAAATCCGATCAAACGATTCTCTGTCGAATGCCACTGGTTTGGAATCGTTTTGCAAACCTTTGTTAAAAATGCCAAGTTAGCCCCCCCCCCCCCAATCATATTTCTTTAATAACTTTTAATAAAGGTCGTTCAAACGCCAACAATGGTCGATCATATTTGATCTAACAAAGATCAAACGAGTGTATGTTAAAAATATTACGTTTTCTTGTGTGGGGGGGCTAACACGGCGGTGGTGGGCTAACCTGCCTGTAGATTGATGTGATGTGGACAGAGAATAAACCAGATTTAAAAAAAAATGAGGTAACTGAATTCTTCAGTTTAAGAAGGGTGAAGTTAAAATGAAAGAAGTAACTTTCATGAAAATGAAAGTGAAAGTGAAAATGAAAATGAAAGAAGTAAAATAAAAGTAAGGTTAATATATATACTCCTGTAATATTGGTGAATCTAGGAAAAAAGCGCCGCGGAAAAAAACGCCATGGAAAAAAAGCCTAGAAAAAAACGCCGATGGAAAAAAAACGCCGATGGAAAAAAACGCCGCGGAAAAAAACGCCGATGGAAAAAAACGCCGTGGAAAAAAATGCCATGGAAAAAAACGCCGATGGAAAATACAAAAAAATCAAAAGTTTAAAAATTTAATGAAGTTTATGCATTTGTACATTAAACATTTCCAATGTAAATCACCTAACCTAACCTAACCCACCCCCTTCACCTTAATTTAAGGAATGTTGGGAAAGTTTTCCTTATTGAAGCGGATGTAAAGAAATTGAATCCCCAAAGCTCCCAAAGTTGGAAAAAGAGGTTGAGCAAATACGGTAACCTTGACCGTGATCTATTAGTCACAAGCTCCCAATATTTAAAAGATGTAGAGCAAATTTTAATTAATTAATGTAAATTGCAAATGTTTAATGTACAAACTTCATAAAATTTTTAAAACTTTAAAACTTTTGATTTTTGTTTTTTCGTTTTTTTTAATTTATTTATATTTTCCATTATACGCCGATCGGCGTTTTTTACGTGGCGTTTTTTTCCACGGCGTTTTTTCCACCGGAGTTTTTTTCCATCGGCAGTTTTTTCCCGGCTTTTTTTCCATGGCGCTTTTTTCCGCGGCGCTTTTTTCCGGGCACCATATTGGTGGTGGCAGTGAGTACCGACTTTGAGAGGGCTGTGCAAGCCGGCATAGACCTCAATAGTGGCGAACGTGACGATGACGAATCCAACCCAAATCGACAGGGATGAGCCCACGGGTTTGGCTACATGCTCTCAACATTTGGGCACGTAACAGGGAGTAGTGAACTCCGTTGCAGGGGGGATAATCGTCGATGTTACCGAATGTTACCGTAACCAAAAAAACAATCGAAGTAGTGGGGTGCGGGGGGTGGGGTTAATGGGAAGAGTCGTAAAGATAAGAAAACACGAAACTTTGAAACACGATTTTTTTGTAAAGAATATAGCTAAAAATGGTCACATTCTCGGTGATTTTATATAACGTGTTTACTGGGACAAACTCAATGCAAATAATGGTATTTTTTATTATCAGGAATATGTACCTATCGTTTGTGGCAGCAAAAAACTTTCAATTCCTGTCCAAGATGGCACTCTCAGCTTGCAGGTTTTGAAGCAGTACTTTCCGAAATTTGGCGGCTTGACGTACAACATCGGCGAGGAAAAACGAGTTTTAATAAATAACGATGACCAAGTCCTACCGCCACCAACAGGATGGGGAACATCAGCATCCTACGAAGTCATTTCTGCCACAGGTAGACTAAAATTAATTAATTAAACAAACAAACAAACGTTTACTTAATTAATTAAGTATTACAGAAACAGTATTACAGGCCATGGAGGGATTGGCGTGATGATTAAAGGCGTCACGTACTTGAGCTGGGGTTGGGCCCGCAGGGGTTCGATTCCAGGTCCGGATCAATCCCGATGAAGTCTAAGTCCAAAGCAATGATATACAGAATTTCGTTATTTGTGTATGATTTCGCTGATTGGCTTCGTTTTCCCTTACCTTTATATAATTTACAGCGATTATTTGTATGTTTATTTAAGTATTACAGGTAGGCTTATTACTCTTCTTTGCCAACGTTTAGTCAGGAATTGATAAAATACTGTAGGTCCTATTGCAGTGTTCTCACAGACAGGGTACACTATGTTCCTATCATTAGTAAATAAAAACGGGATCGTTTGATGTTTACGGCAAGGTTTTACAAAAAATAAACGATTAAAACAGAAAAGTAACATAAACTCTTCCTATACGGTTCAGTACGTGTTACATGCTTGTGGTTAAATCCCGCCTAACTGACAAAGTCACGGTTTGACTAACAATTAAGCTTAGTTAGGAAAAGCATACTGTTCTTTTCCTGTTTTGATATGCTTTTCTTGCGTGTTAGTTACCCTAACACTGCACGAAACGTTTTTGTTCACTAATTCGTGCTATACTTCGACGTACCATACCATGCAATGTGAACCAATCTTATCAATATGTAAAGTTGTAGGGACTTGTCAACAAATAACAGGTTGCCACGCACAATACCTTCATTTGCAAGTATAATCTTACTATAAAAACACATTAAGAAAGCGCTGCTGTTGTGATAAATAGGAACATTTACTTTGTCTTGTTTGTGCTCAAAGGTTTTCCTGCATACCGTTACAGGTGAAGATACAATTACACGCCAAGATAAAATTAAAGAAGCAATAGCTCGGATTAGGCAAGAAAAATCGCTGGAGACGAGAGATAGTAAGCAGAAACTGGGCCACTGCTCTTCGAAACCTAAGGTAAGTTTAATTTAAAGCTTCAGAGTAGCACTCACCCCTCGCCATTGGCGATTAATGAATGACAACTGGCGATTATTCTAATGCATGTACTCGACAAAACTGGCGACCATGTTTGGCTATGAATCGGCCTTTATTAATTTAAAAAAAATCGAAAATCGTTTATTGCGACAATCTTTAAAAAGACTTCCCGGTTTGAACGAAGTCGTTTACTTTCTATAGAATAGCAAAGCAAATTTTCTGTCCGTTCTCCTAAAAATTGGTCTCTGGAGGTGGGGAAGGGGGAAGAGAAAACATCGCGACTACAGAGTAGGAAGAGTCCAGCTGTAAAGCCAAGGGAGGGAAAGTACTGTTCCAAGGTCAAGAGTGAGTCGGCCGTTAAAGGCAGCATGCAGCTTCCCTACTATCGTTCATTCGTTAGAGCGCGCTGTTTAAAAGCCACGTGACTGATCGGCCTCCCCGGGCTCACAACCACGAGGGTACTTAACCTCCGATTTTGAAATAATATTTTGTTTCAAGTAAAAAAATTATAGAAAATTTTTGTTTGGGAGAGGGGGGATTTGGCGATTAATGTTAAAGCTGTGGCGAATGGCGATTAAACAGTTGCAACTCACTAGCCACTGGCGAGTAAGAAAAAATCCTAGTCTGAAGCGTTAGTTTAATTAGTAAGGAACAAAATTTGATGAGCAAGAAAGCTACTTCTCGGGAGGGGTGTCACAGTGGGTTATCGGCCAACTGTTGGGGTTAATGAATTTCTTAGCCTTCTGCAACATAACTTCGTGCTGAATATCTGTCTTCAAATTGTATTTTTTTAGATGACTACCATGAGGACTTTGCGAAAGTCAGAGCAATATGCTGTTTTGGCACTCTTTCCTTCCTTCAAATTGATTGACGCCCCAACCCCAAACCCGCTCAAATGGCTTGTGTTCTATGTCAACTTAGGCAGCGTCGTCCTACGAAATCAGTTTGGTGTATTGTAATGTGTTTGTGTACAAAGTGGACACCCCAGGACGAAAAAGCTGTATAATTACTACTTACTGTATCGTTGAACGAAGAAACAGTATTGCTGTTAGCAATTAGACTAGACGAGTACAGACAACAGAAATGAATACATTGAAAGTAGCCTACTAACCGATAATTAATCCTATAGGCCTATAAACTAGGTAACTAAACTAGGTAAGAAAGCAAGCTACTGAATTCTGGATGTGACATTTCACGATTTGTTGGTCTGTAGGTGTCTCTAGTAGTAACTGTAAATTCGTCTTCGGTTTAAACGCATGAGTGGGCGAGTCAATCACATGAGATCCTCTACAAAAAAAATGCTTTAATTTTTGATTTGGCTGCAAAAAGTAGCATGATAGCCAGCAAAGTTAATTAAATGAATAAACAAGGAAGAGTTAATACGGGCTTTATCACAAACCAGAGCCGAAT
This sequence comes from Lithobius crassipes, assembly GCA_034696965.1. NCBI lineage: Eukaryota > Metazoa > Arthropoda > Chilopoda > Lithobiomorpha > Lithobiidae > Lithobius > Lithobius crassipes. Next base: position 11,739 of record JAQIUX010000033.1, on the reverse strand, counting down.
TGGCTATCTGAATTGGCTTTACAAGTCTGTTTATGCTTTAAATAGTATGAAATTCAATACACTGCATAATTTTTAACAAAAACACACACCAGGATTTGACTACTGTAATATCGACAAGCTGTGAATGCCCCTCCCAAGTATTATGAGTGCAAGGTATAGGAAATAATATTTCTAAAGTGTTAATTTAAATTCTTATTTCTAGCCAATGACTGCCAATATCAAGATTGGATGGAAGCATCATCCCAAGGGAGGTACGAAACCCACTCAAGTCCGAGCTCAAGTGACTGGAAATATAAAGACTGTGAGCATTGATCGTTCCAAAAAAACAACTGTTCTGGACCTCATCGAAATCGCAAAAAAATGTTTCTTTGGGTCTGGTGAGTACACGCAGTTTGGCCCAGTTGCATCAATGGAATTTCATTTAAGTAACAGCCAGGGAGAAATGTATGAAACATTTAAAAACACGCAAGGGGAGGAGTGTGATCTTATTGAATTCATGGAATGCAACGGTATTTCTCCTTCACGTATGAAACTATATTTAGTGTCAGAGAGTAAACCTGAACATTATGGAAGACCAGAAACGATTATCCAGCATGAACAAGTGGCAGACCCAAATATGTCATCAAATACAAAATCTATTGATGAGGTTGCCAAGCCATGTTCCTCCGGTGCATCCTTCAATACTATTTTGCCTCCTGTAGGTAAAATTGACGTTATGTACTGTAGGATAGGCATGTCCAAGTATACTTCTAACTTAAATAGAAGATCATTTGGATCTAAAGCAGCAACCCTTGATGACGCCATTGAGCGCCATGTTGTGCCATCTGATACTAATATCAACGAATTTATTCCTGGGGAGTATGGCTATGATTTAACCTTAATAGAAAAAAGTGGCGAGATTTTGTATGCTGTGACGTATGACGAAGACATGAATAAGTCTGTCACAGTGCCGATTGCAGATGGTAATTTACGTCATACAATAATCCATCATCCAAACCAGGCTTTTGGTGTTCATTATGATGTATTAGGTGTAGCTGTTGTGACGAGTTGTGATGTTACATGTGTACCGTTTGTTACTTGGTACTTCAATGATAAGACTTGGGTATGTGGGGATGGCTTGCTTTTTGTGACATTCTCCCAACCAGGGTCGTACTACTGTACAGTGCATTGCCGTTCAATGCCAAAGCTGTTGACATCTGAAACGTTAATAGTACAAGAGTTACATGAATCTACTGTGATGAATATAAATTCACGACAAGATACTACTTTAAAATATTCGGACTTGCCAGGAGACAGTGGGTTCCATGAACGAGGCGATTCAATCGTAGGTCAAGATGGATGTTCCAACGAAAAGAAAACACAGTCTGAAATAAGCCACATACAAACCGTGACCGAAAGAGATCTTGCAGTTTCAAAAGTTAGATTGGGTGGTGGGTTTTCCGGTTCTGTTTATAGGGGTGTGTGGCTTGGAACTGAGGTAGCTGTAAAAGTTGTAAAAGCTAAAGCAAACAGCTATATGCATAAATTGGTCATGAGGGAGATATCTGTACATAGTGTAGTGCGCCATCCTAATATTGTACAAATTATGGGTGTATGCCCTTCTATCAAATGTGTTAGTATAGTCATGGAACTGGTGAACGGACAAAACCTGGGTAGCCTTTTATCCGAGCAGAGAGGGAATGAGACTCGTACACTTACACTTGAAGATAAGTTAAGAATTGCAGTCGATGTATGTAAAGCTGTAAGCTATCTGCATGGGGTGTCTCCCTGCATTACTCATCAAGACATTAAGCCAGAAAATATTTTAGTCATTGATACTGACAGGACATATTCTGCTAAAGTTTGTGACTTGGGGCTCAGTAAAATTAATTTACGCAATTCTGTGTTGTATACGTGCGGTGGGCAGAAGGGAACACCCGTTTTCATGGCACCTGAAATAACACTCAATGATCAAGTTGGGAATGCTCAAACTGATATGTGGTCGTTAGGTTGCACTTTAGTTGAACTTTTCACTGGGAATGAGTGCTGGGATCTTGATGGAGAGACAAGTCCAAGCGAGGAATTAAAGATTAAAATGAGAAAACGTCTCCCAGTCTCTGCCATAAAAGACCTAGCTGACAATCTAAGAGAGGTTATTGAGCCGTGTTGTGATTACACGCCAGAGTTACGACCAGCTGCGTGTGCCGTACTCCAGAGTTTGAAACTGATGTTGTCTTCAGTAGTTAACAATTGTAACGAAAATACTGCTGTGTAATGGAAATTGTATTGAGGTTACTTATGTTTAGTGATAAGTGTTAAGGAAAATATATTTTTTTTTTAAATGTATGGAAAATACTTTTGTCTAGTGATAGTCGTAAAAAAGTGCTCTTATCCAAAATGAAAGTAGGCTACTTTTGTCTAGCAATAATTGTAATGAAAGTTCGTTTGTCCAATGATAATTGTAAGGAAAATATTACAAACAGAAACACAAAGTCCAACTACGAAATAATAAATAAAATAACGAATTTAGTATATCATCATTATGGAACTATGTTTCGTCCCTACGACATGATTCTGACTGATGTAGGTAGGAGTCCCGAGTCATGTCATCGGGGCGAAACATAGTTCCATAATAATGATATACTAAATTTTTTATTTGAGTTATTGTTTCGCAGTTGTACTTTGTGTTTCTCATTTATTTACATGCTTTCAATGAAAATACTTTCGTTCAATGATAATAATTGTAACGAAAATACTTTTGTCCAATAATAATTATCTGGATAATATTTTGTCCAATGATACGTGTAACGAAAGTACTTTTGTCTAGAGATACTTGTAATGAAACTCCTTTTGTCCAATGATGGTTTAAGGAAAAAACTTTGTCCTACGAAAGTTGCACGGACATACTTTTATCAATAATAATTATAAGGAACAACGTTTTGTGCAATGATAATTCTACGGAAAATACTTTTGCCCAATTATAAGGAAAAAACTTATAAATATTTCCTTTGAAAGCTGTAAGGAAATTATTTTTGTCCAATGATAATTGTAGTGAAAGTGATAATAATATGGAACTGTAATATAATAAGAAGATACTTGTAATGATATCACATTTGGCCCAAAATAGTTATAAGGAAAAAAAATTGTCCTGTGATAGTTGTAAGGAACAAATTTTGGTCAATGTTTTAGTTGTAACGAAAATACCTTTATCCATTGATATTACTGTAAGGAAACTAGTTTTGTTCAGTATGTCCAGTAATTGTGACACAAATCTTTTCATTCAGTTGTAAGGTACGTTTTTCAATGATAAAAGTAATAAAAAAAATACTGCTCTTAACCATCCTGGATATCCATTTGCATAGAATAATGTCTCGCAGTTGCACTTCTCTCCCCCACATTGTAGCAGTTTCCAAGTAAAATTCTTTATATGAAAAGTGTTGCTAGTGTTGCTTTCCCTCTTTCTTTAGGAAGTCATTTTCACGCCCTTTGCGAAATTAATCTCTCATACCTGTTCTTTCAAAATTTAAACAGAAATAGGAACAGAACTTTGATTTTGGGCGTCGTGCTACCTTTAATAGTGAGTGTTTTTAGTGGTGACATAAGCAAATATCACTGTGCCAAATAATTATTGCTTAGTTATTTTGTTCGTGTTTCTTGCTGAAAAAATTGGAAATATTCGAGAAAGTAATTTATTTCGAAACGTTCGTCTTGTAACTTTTTACATGCGAAAATTAATTTTTCCTTTAATAATTTCTATTAACATTTGACCTTGAAATAATTGCATTTTTTATGTTTTATATCAACCAGTTGAGTAATCGGCCTATTAATGTGTTTGTCGTAACCTGATTTAAGAATTAAAACTAAGGCCAATGAAAATTATTCTTTAGTTTAGCATCCTACCATTTTCAAAACGTCGACAAGGAAGGCATTTTTTTTTATTTACAAAAAAAAAACACTTCATATCCCAAAATTACCGCAAGGAGTTTTTTTTTTTTTTTTTACAGAAAACAGAATCATGTTTTTGAATTTTTTTTATTTCAAAATCGCTCTTTATATATTTTTCCAGTCAACACCATTTTCTAATTTTTACGAATGATGTTGTTGTTTGTTTTGTAGGTAGTAGTTTCTCATATTAGCAGTGGACCTCGAAAGTAGACACGGCTGTATACTCGCAACGCTCCACGGCCCACGCACGGACGTTTTTTTTTAATTTATTTTTTTAATAAACATTTTCTCACACGGTGGCAAAAAAGACGTACGGGCGGAGACGCTAAACTAAAGAATAATTTTCTTTGGCCTAAGTAGGAAGTAATTACCTTATAAAGTGTAAGATGCAAACTATGAACTCACATACTATAAAAATTCTCTAGGCACGGACAATGCCAACAGCCGCATTCTCCTCTTTTGGACTCCACCATGGGCGTAAGAGCCTGGGGGCCCCCCCAAATTCGGGCAAAAAAGTTGGGAAAAATCGGGCAAAGCAGAAGAAAAAAAATAGGTGATGCTTGTAATTTATTCTGCGTGAAATTTCGGGCAAATCAACCCCTCTGCCCCCCTTAACCAAAGGGTCCCCATACGCCCATGGACTCCACTTACAGCTATTCAGAACTGGGAGGTTGGCTGTGATTGTGAAATGCAAGGAAATAAGTTGATTGACTTCAGCAAGCTGTAAAGATTTTACGGAAATTATGGGGTTTTGTTCTTTACAACAAAAAGAGCCTGTCATGAATAAGTAATTGTTGGTGTTTTTCTCGTGCGTCAACTACTAGGTTATTTTGCGCCCAGCAATGCCCCTAACTTTCACAGTTATTTTCGGCCATTTTTTTGCCTGTGGTGAGGCAATCGATTGTTTAAATGAGTTGGTCTGTATTATAGACGAGCTTTCCTACTCTTAAAATAACAACGCCCTATAACGAGGAAACAACTGTCTACATTGTCTTTAGCTTGTAGTACTTTAGTTCAAATTTTGGGGCATTGTCTGGAAGAACAATGCCTAAATTTTCTTGCACAATTGATACTTCCTGAACCCAATATGTTTATTTCATAATGTTGAAGTACATCTTAACACTAGTTACACGTAATGCATGTCATGCAGAAGTGTCAAAAGTTCTAGATATAATTCTTTTGCTTCTGTAACGCTGGTTGGTTGCATGGTACCAGGTTTCAACAGCTGTATAACATTTTCAAACAAGGGGTTGTAAAGCTGGGGTTCTTCACAATATTCTGTCAAACAAACATTAACGTCTTCTACATCTACCTGTTTTCCATAGTCACAGGAATTGGTAAGTTCGGGCAAAAAATACAGTACATCAGGTTTCCCGGCTGCCAACTCCATCTTCTTTTGTCTTCGTATACGATGCTGATTCCATTCTTCCATTATAGTTTGTAACTCGCACTGTAGCACCAACCCGTAACAATAACGGAGACAGTTCATTAGCAAAGGATCAGTATCCAAAATGAACCCTTGATCCCTTAGGTCTTTAAAATGAGAAATCCACCAATCTGCGCCGAGTCGTCTCATTTGCGACCACCAACACTCAATACGTTGATTTGATGTACTTTTTCCTGCAAGGTAACTATTCAAACCAGCGAAAGTATCGTTATCGTAATAACGAAAGTAGTTCTGCAAATCTGATGTCAGGGTATTTTCTGTTCCCTTATCCCCTCGCATCAGGCGGGGCACCTTCTGCAGCTGCTTTACACAGTTTAGGTAGTAGTATGCAGTGATTTTTGGATTATTGTTAGAAGAAGCAACTTCCAGCCACATTACACGTCTGGAATACCCGTCTATAGCTCCATGGATAGCAAACCCAAACGGCTTCAATTTATCATAGCCGTCCACGTGCCATACAAAGTTAGGTCCAGGAACGACGTAATCTCTTCGTATGAACCTTCGTTGCCTGCGAGTTTGTATTCCTATGGGATCAAGGATCCGAAGTATAGCAAGAACAGTTTGTCGTTTTACCTTAAGTTTGTATGTTTTCTGCAGACGCTTCCACAATGTCTTGTACCCAACGCAGCGGCCACTGCATTCAATTTCTCTTAGAACAACGTCAATAATATCTTCAAGAGGTGATTCATCACATTTCTTGCGCTGTAACCTTAGCCTTTTCAATATCCTTTTGAGGTGGCTCACTGATAAAACTATGCCGTGGCAGAAAAGGAGAAATCCACAAATCTCACTGTACGTATACCCTTGATTGAAGTACTGTTGAATTAATGCCTCTCTGTCCGAAGAACTGCTGGAACCCAACGCTGGGGTATACCCACTCACCGAGCACTGGATCAGTATTACAAGAAAAATACACCACGTCTGTAAAGAATATGAAAAAAAAAAGTTGAAACTACTTTCATAGGTTTTAAGTATCTGTAATTGTCACGCAGCTTTAAAGTTTGTATTCCGGTGGTATAATAAATGACTTAGCTGCACTCTTTTTAATACAATATATTCATTGCACTCTTTTCAAAACATTTTTACATAAATCAAGACGGTTTTATTATCAGCGACTTAAATCATATAATATTTTTTTCAATAAAAATCCGTATTTTAATAAGTCTTTTAAGGGGAATTGTGCATTAATTTTCATTTTCATGTCTTAATTTAACATTGTATTATTTGTACCAAATGTGATAAAATTAAAATGTTAATCTCCCTCTATTTCAAAAAGTATTTTTTCCATCTCAGAAAAAGTTACACAAGACTGTTGCATGGTTACTCAGTCTTCAGTTCCACATTTTACTTCATTTTTTCTTAACAATGACTGAAATCAGACTGACTGATATTTTTTTTTAATTTAGCACTTGATAAAAACAATAATTACATCTGTAAATATTTGCAAGAAAAAATTAAAAAATTAAACCAAATCTGATTTAAATTTTAAAAAATATTCGATTCTTTTGAAAAAGAATTCATGATTTTATCCACTTGCCCTCCTTTCTTAGGTTCCTTCTTATGAGTAAAAATAAGTGCATGCAAAAAAAATTCGATGTATGAAAAATACAAAAAAAAATTAACCAGAATAACCAATCAGTAACGGAAGTCTTTTCGCCTGTTAATTTTTCCGCAATTACAAGTGAAAATATTAACCTTTTTGTCACATTTGGCTATCCAGGTATGATCAAAAAGCCTATAAATCTCCTGATTATGAAATTTTCTGTTTCTGTAAAATAAACGTGAATAACAATTGCTAAAAATCAAATTAAAGATCAAGTTGCAGAATGATGTTGGCACACCGTTGCACAATAATGATTGAAACAAGATAGCAACTAAACGTAATCAGGAATGAAATTGATTGCAGTTAGACTACAAACCATCATCACAGTTGTATAGTATCGCAGGTTAGGTTATTGTTGATGAAATAATACTGTTAGTGTCAACAAAATTCTATGGTGTTAAGTTGTTTATCATTGCTTTCCGCTTATTGATTTTTTAGCTCGTAGCTCGTTGCTACTTCTTTCATAGTAAGTAGGCTACTATTTCCTCCGGATCCAGTTGCCATGGTAACGCTAACAATACATTATGTTTGCGTAAACCTGCAATAGATTCTGAAACATGTGCTAACATCTCCTAAGCTATTCTTGATGAGAGAGAGATCGAGACTGTGCGGTTTAAGGGCGCATTAGCAACTAAGGTTATTTGCACGCTGCCATACAAAAGAAACGATCAAAACACAAAATGCAATGTACGCTTTGTTGTTGCGTTGAAGCATCATTATTCGAATTTTTGACCATTCAAACACAACAACAGTGCAGGCAGTGAGTAACTAGACTTACTATTATGTCTGTAACACAACTATAACAAAATATTAACAAATGAAAATGTTTAACATTGTTTACTTACCATGATTATCGACTAAAACGTGGTGGTACGGTTGGAAGCGTTGCTTGATTATGGCGGGCAGCACACAGTTGACGACGTCACTACTAAGTTTTAGCGCAATTACACAGTTGTGACGTCACTACAAAGTACTGACGTCATTATAAAGCCCTTGCGCGCTAATAATGATGTCACTACTTGATAGTGACGTCAGTACTCAATACTGACGTCACTACTCGGTAATGACGTCATTACGCGGCATGCATTGCCTTAATAGTGACGTCACTTCTCAGTACTGCCATCACAACGGTGAACAGTGCAGTTAAAACTGTGAAGGAGCTGACCGGGCTTCCGTACATAACCGCATTGTCTTGCAAACATCACGAAATTTGGAACGTTTTTTTTTTCATATACATCTTTAATCTATAATCCTCATTGAAGACCTTCATGTCGCCATCTTCTTTACTGCCATAAGTGGCCGTTTCAATCTCAAGTATAGTCCCAAAGGGGGCGAGGCCTTCGGTTAAGATTTCCTTAGTAACTAAAGCTGTAGCCCTTTCACACTGATCCAAATCCATCTATCATTTGAGAGGCTGTTGGAACGCGCTCTTTCCGATGTAACATAATCTTGGGTTTGGGCACTTTCCCCGTTCACATTTATTCGACCAATCTTAAGCAGTTTGTTTTTGATTTCCATATTTCGAGGAATGACAATATACCTAGTAAGGCCTTTCCTTTGTAAACATTCTATCGTGGGTTCACCATTAGACACTTTACACCATGTTTCAGGTAATAACTTTTTTAACACATCAATAAAATTCATTTCCCCAGTTAGCTCAACAGTGCAAAAACGCTCAACAGGTATAAAGCTTGTCATCTTAAAAAGATAAAAAATCAACTCAAAAAGTAAACAACAAATGAGAAACGAAAAGGACACGTAATGCCTCTCAAAGCAAGTCTAGTTTACGGGGGTGGTGCCCACCCTAAAACACCAAGTGCTGGTACTAGCTAAAAAAAATGTATCATGCCTCTGACCTAATGCCAGGAACAAATTTGCCTACAATCATATGGCTGGACATCTGGACGGGGAGGGGCCCACGGGGGGGGGAGCTCAAACCTTATGGGAGCACCCAAGGGGTAGAGGAGAAACGTGGTTAAGAGTCGAGCTAAATATTGCCAATTTGACAATAAACTAAGGGGGGGGGATTTTGCTTAACTGTGCTGAAAGCACCAAATGGGCACAGAAACGTCCCACAGCCTTTGGGGCCCAACTACATCAAGGGCCCAACTACATCTAGGATCTACATCAATGAACACCTTACACAGCACTATAAACATGTACTCTGGTGTAGTAAACAGTTCGCAAAGAAAAAGGGTTACAAATTTGTCTGGTACAGAAATGGAAAGATTTTCCTTAGACGAGATGAAGACAGTGAGTCTAAAGTAGTCAGATGTGAAGAGGACCTTGGAGTTTTCTGTTAGCAGTGTATTGGTGTACAAGTATGGTAATTTTGCTGGTTATCTTCTTTTTCATTTCCTGTGATGGAGGGTGAAAGTGAGATCTATATAAATGAAGTAGTGGAGAGCGGGGAGGAATTAAACAAATGTTTGTGTGTGAAAAATAGGCCTCTTAACGAGAAATTAAAAATTTTCCACATTAACTTAAGGAGCCTACGAAAACATTGGAATAGCCTGATTGTTTACTTGGAAAGGACTGAAATTAGTTGGGACATTATTTGTATACAGGAAATTAACATTAAAAAAGATGAAACTTGTTTGTATGCGATGAAAGGATATTCCTGTATTTGGAAAACAAGAGAAAATACTAAATCTGGGGGTGGTATTGCTATTTTTGTGAAAGAAAATTTTGATGGAAATTATAAGCACAATTCTTTTCAAATTAATGGAAACGATGTGACTGAACTACAAATTAAAGTTGAAGAAACGGAATTGAATTTAATTTTTGCCTATCGACAGCCTAATACTAAGATAAATAAATTTATTGACGAGCTTGATATACTATTAACTACGTTGAGCAAAAAAGAAAATGTTGTGTTGATGGGAGATATAAATATTGATATTTTAGATCGAGAAATTGCAAATAAAGAAGGTTATCAGAAATTCAAAAAAAACATTTCTTTGAAGGATAAGTATGAAAACTGCTTGGCTGTTCATGGAATGGAAAAGAAAGTAAATTCAATCACTAGGGAAGAAATGTGTGGAGACAAATTAGTAATTAGTTGTATCGACCACATTTTCTGTAAGAGTAAAAAATATACGAGCACTGGGGTTGTCATAAAAGAAAAAATTGCCGATCACTATGCAGCCTGCCTTTTTTGGGATATTAAATGCAGAATTGATACTGATAAATGTGAGGAAAAAGTCATCAGAAATGAAAAAAAAATTATTCAAGCATTAAACAATACAGATTGGAGTGACACACTACTAATTAAAAATCCAGACGATATATATGATCGAATTGAAGCTACAATTAGGAAAATTTTTAAGGAAAATACTAAAGTTAGTAAGACTATGGAAAAGAAAGGTGTTGAAAGAACGATAAAAATTAAGGATAAAATTTACAAGATAAAAAAATCTTGGGTAAGCAAACAGAACTTGATTGACATAAATGAAAAAAATAAACTCTGGAAACAGATTAGGAGTGTGACTCTGAAGGGAGAGAAAGTTGACGGGGAAAAAATGGAACGCTACAGAAGAATAAAAAATAAAATTAATCGGGAGTTGACTCAAAATAGACAAAATGAAATTTCAGAAAAACTGAGGCTAGAAAAAAATAAAAATATTTGGGAAGCTATTAATAAAATAACCAATAAAAAAAAAGTTAGTGTTGATGATACAATCAAAAAAAACTTTAAAGGGACGAATTTAAATAACTTGAGCGGCGAATTTAACGAGAATTTTATAAAATTAACTGACAGATTAAAACGCAAATACTCTAGAAATTTACATGTCAATACTACTGAAAAAATGAAGAATTCAAAAAAAAATAAGGAGACAAATTTTCACCTGAAGAAAATTGATTTAAATACCATGATTAACGTGATAAATAACATGAAAAGCACTGATGCTGCTGGCTGTGATGAGCTCTGTGTTAAACATCTTAAAGGGAGCGTTCAAAATTCTGCTAGAATATTAGCTCATTTAATTAACTGTATCATTGATTCCAAAATATGGCCTAAAAAATTAAAAGTACAAGTGGTAAGGCCTATTTTTAAAGGTGGTGTCAAAAATAACATGGATAACTACCGTCCTATCTCGATCCTACCGGTTATCAACCAAGCCATTGAAAAATATTTCGCCACAAACTTAAAACAATTTTTGACCATGGAGGAGATCATTTCTAAAGAACAATTTGGCTTTCAGGAGGGAAAAGGCACGAGGGAAGCCCTATTAAAAGTTAATGAAAGCATTGCGAAAGCCTTACATGAAGGAAATTGTGCTGGGGCTATTTTTATCGACCTACAAAAGGCGTTCGACACGATAAATCGTAATATCCTGATTGAGAAATTAAAAAGTTATGGCCTCCCTAGGGACTTCTGTGAAATATTGAAAAGCTATTTAAATAACCGATTTGGTTGTGTTAAACTGGACAACAAATACAGTTCTAAGAAAGAGATAAAGTATGGCGTTCCACAAGGATCCATTTTAGGTCCTATTTTATTTCTTGTGTATATTAATGATATTAATGAGAGGGAAGTTGGATTAAATCTTACTCTTTTTGCGGACGATATTTTGTGCCTGGTCGTCGAAAAAGATTGGGAGCTTTTAAGGAGCCAAATGCAAGTTAATTTAAATAAGATTCAAAAGTGGTGTATACAAAATGAACTTTATATCAGTGAAGAAAAGACTAAAATTATGATTTTTAAAAACAAGGAGGAGTCAAATATAAATATTAAACTGCACGAAGATATTTGTAAGCAAAA
>JAQIUX010000032.1:0-15959 GCA_034696965.1 Lithobius crassipes | reverse complement strand
CCCGAAAAAGCACTGTTCTTTACGAGCGCCACACCCACGATTACAGGTAGAGGGCCAACCACCGCCGAATCAATCGAGCCGTCTTGGCTGCCACTGGGAATACTGAACACTTTCACTTCCACACGTCGCAGTGGGTAGCGGGCATTAGAGTTTTCAAGCACCTTGTTATGGGCGAGCAGAATGTTGGGACTTGGTTTCACTTTTTTAACGTAAAAAACACATCTTACGATTTCCACTTTGGGGTTAGCATTTGCGTCACCACACATCAAAACAAATTTGTCACTGTTGCGAATGAGGCGCAAACGAACGTCCACGGAGTTGAGCAAATGGCGAGGCTGCTGGAAAAAGTCTGCGTGCAGTCGACCGTAAAGATCCCACAACCTGGAGGATTTTATCCGGTTGGAGCGGTGGACGAGGCCCTCGTTTGCGTTGTTGACTGATGGGTCGACGTCGTCGTGCTTCCCTGAAGTGTCCGAAATCCAGCCGGAAGTTAGAAGCTGGCAACGCTTGGCGTCCTCTCCGTAGCTTAGGAGATCCTCCAGATAAGCTCTGTATGCGTAGCAGGAGTCCGAGGACGACGTGAGAACCTCGTTGAGGTAGACGTCTACTTGTTGAAACAGGGAGTGGATGGTGTTGGTGATGGGGGCGACTTTGGCGGTGGCAGCCAGGTCGGTCCCGTCTGCGTTTACCACCTTGATCTGGCAGTGGAGGAAGGATTCCGATAAGTCCAGATAATATTCTGAACCACTGGTGGAGATTTGGAACTCTATTGGTGCGCCAGCTGTGGTTGGGTTGATCGGGAAATGCTGGACCCACATCACATCTAAAGTGTCTACGCTTGTTGGGGGAACATCAAAAATCTGGAATCCGCTGGAACCGCACTCGGGGCTGGCGTGATGAACGAGAGACGACATGGCTAGGAGAAGACGTCCTCGTGGATTCGGCTCCCTGTCTTCCTCTTCTTTTTCCCTTTTCTGGCGGAGGTGTTGTCTCTCTGACCCTTGCGAGCTGTCTGGCGATGGTGCGGGAAGGGGGCGCTAATTTTAACTCTTTTTCTCCCTCGTCCTTTCCCTCCTTGGAAGGGCGTAATCGTTTTGAAAAAATCGGATTTAATCTCACCCAATCTCTGCCTGCCAGCACTTTTAAATCCCTCTCCGCGATCTAGATCCGAAATAAAATCTCCACCTTTTCTTAAAAGATATTTTCCAACCCCCAGCGCGGCTGTCTTTAAAAAAGGGGTGATGTAAGGAAGTGCGGTCCTCCTAAAATTTGAAATAAGACCAGACCCTCGTTGGAAACTCCCCCCCTGAAAAATAGGTGGCCCTAATCCTGCCTGTCTGCAGAAATGAGAGTAGCACGCCTGGTAGTTATTTCTAGGAATAGCTTTCACCATTTTGTTCTGTTTTGTTTGTTTGTTCAAAAATAGATAAAAAAAAAAATAAAAAAATATTACAATTTAGTTTTCAGCTAATCAGTCTTTTTGAAATGGAGCGTTACATTTACTCTCCCCTTACTGGAGAAGGGCACAGGAACCCCCGTATCATCACGCATGAATAATCTCACCTCGTGAATGGAGTTGCGAATTAGTGATCTATAATAGGGAAACTGATAAATTTCCGATATATTGTCACCGTCTTTACCTCGGACTGGGACGCAACGAAGGAGGGGGGCGAGACTCGAGCCAACAATTTCGTTAGCTGCTATCAACGAAGTATAGATGTATAAACTGTAAAATCCAAGTTCCAATTCAAAAGGGTAGGGGGAAACGGCCGATTCTGTGAGAGTTTTAGCTTCGCCACCAAATCCCAAAAGCTGACTAATCGCAGCGTTAAACTCCACCTCCACACCTGCCGCAAGCTCGACGGCAACTGAACGACTCAAAGGATTGTAGACTAGTTTCAAATCTCCCTTGCCCGGACTGTCCGCTATGAGTTTGTTAATGACCTGTAACGTTTTTTGAGCCTGCAAGTAAAACCCTTCTGGAAGAGTGAAGTTCAGATCGTAACCCACCTTTACGTTACACCTAACATCAATAAACCAGGGCGACGTCTGGTCCTCTAATTTATCCTTAGGGTAGCTGGGAGCCTCTGTAGTTTTAGTCAAATGGATGTTTTTATCCCCGTCAAAGCCAAGGAGAAATGCCAATCGATTCTCTATGACAATTTCGCAATCGGGGTGAAGCATCATAACTAAAAGTTGTTCTTCCGGATTTATTTCAATTCTTACGGGAGTGTTCTTACCCAGGTGAACTTCGAGATAATAGTTTAGGAAACCACCAAACGTTTTATACCACGCTTCGTCTTCGGTGTCGTAAGTGTAAGTTTTGAGATCAAAAGCGGGAAAATACACGCGCTTGTATGGATTTTTTATCATTCTAAACTTGGCGGTTCGCGATTTTGCAAGCTGTATAAAGGAATTTGGATATTGGAGCTCAACGAGAGCAACAGACCACGAGCCGGTTAATTCTACGCGTTTAGGAAGATGGATGGTGTAGTCAGAGAGGGTGTTTTCTGGGTGTAAGATTGGGTCACCATTGCTAGGCAACTGGAGGTAAAAGCTTTCTTCCATTTTGTTTAGTTAACTTTAAAAAAAAATTAAATTTCTGTTTTTATTTATTTTAAATTTTAAGATGGGGGGCTTACCTGCACGTCTTTGGCTTTTACCCAGCTATCAAATCTCTTATCATAATCTGCCCAGCGCACCAGATATTCCTTCCGGGCGCCCTTCCCTCTAGTTTTGATGACTTTTTCTACAGCATGTAGGGAGCCAACAGGCTTTAAACTCAGCTGGATTTCATAGGGATAGAATTTTCCGAGTATGGGTGTTAATTTCAGGTCAGCCAGCGAATAAGTATGAACCGGCACGGTGGGGTATCTCTTTACCACTGTAAATTGTTCGCGTGACCAGCCACTTTTGAACCCACGAGCGAACACGTGCCTTGTTTTAGAAATGCGTACAGTGTCTCCCACGCGAAATGTAAAGTTTTTCCTACCTCTATGCAGCAGGGTAAGGGGACTGTGGAAATTTTTCCAAAAGTAATATTGGTTTTCAGGCCTGACACTGGCCGGGGGAGCTTGAATCGCAGGGTGGGGTGTGTGATTGTAAGCTTTAATGACCCCGGGAAGAACATCTAAATAACCGTAGTGACCCCTGTAAGTGAAAATTTTGTAAAGCCTACGTTTGATCGTTTGTATGACTCTTTCAACCACGGCACATTTCTGATCGGAATGGGTAGTGAAAAAATTAATTTCGTGATGGCGGAAGAATTTTCTGATGGGGGCTCCTACAAACTCTTTTCCAGAATCAGACTGCAAATTTTGTGGAGTCGCTTTAGCGGCTTTGAAAATTTTCTTAAACCCTTCTATAACATCCGTGTTTGACTTTGAGCGAACGGGCACGGCATACAGAAACCTGCTAAATATATCTATGGCTAGGAGCACATAACGAAAACCTCGGTTGGCACCAGCTATCTTCTGGAAGTCGGCTAAGTCAGTTTGCCAGAAAGTATTTAACCCGGCAGCGGTAATCTTATTCCGTGGAAAGCGACGTACCACCCTACGATGCGTGGTGTAGACATCGGAGCGTGCAAGCCAGCGCTTGATAGCTTCAATTGTGTACGAGCGGCCGTCAGCCTTGGCAGCTTTATAAAGTTTAAGAGGCGTTGAAAAACCCGCAACGTGACCTGGATTAAAGTAAACACTTTTTAAATACCTGTCCATGTTTACATTTTAAATGGATCCCACTTGATAGGTGGTTGGAGGGCAGTCGCCGGACTGGTTGGCGGCTCGCGTTCGTAAACGTCAACACTTCTACTGAGAAAACTACGTGGCACGTTGGCCTCCTTTAATATTTTAGTGAAAGTGCCTAGCCCTTCTAAATTAGCGAGACTTTTTCTCGGCGTTGTGGCGTGGAGAAGGAGATCGGTTAGATTCGAACCGCGAATGGGCTTTTCCCCAACAACTAACTCGTTTTTCTCATTAATGCCAAATTCGGGATGGGCCGTTAGTGCGTCTATAACCAAACCTGCTTTTTTCTTGTAAGTTTTGGGGAAGGCCTCCAACAAATTGGCCTTGCTTTCCAGGGAGATAGCGGTAGGGCCAACCGTAGGGGTGGTGGTGGTAGGGCTTGTGGTGGGGCTGGTCTGTGCGGTGCTCGAAAGCTGCGCTAGAGACGTCGACTGGGGTGCGATAGAGCTTCTATAACGTTTTAAATGGACATCAAATTGCCTCTGCATTTGGGTGAGGAAGGCTGCTTTATCAGCTTCGGAAAGATTGGGATCATCGAGAATCTGAGTCATTTCAAATTGTAAAGTCCTGAGTTTTTTCACCCCTGGTTCGTAAGTGTCTAAAGTCTGTCGGTAATAGGGATTTGCCGTAGCCTGCGCCAGCACGGCATCATAGGGAACTAACGTCATTTTTTGCATTTTTAATTAAATTTTTCGTCCGACGGCTTTGCCAATAAAACCACCAACGGCCGATGCTAACAGTGGCGCCAAAAGAGGAAGGAAAGCAAACCCACCCTTTTGATTAAGGAGTTGTTTTTTCCTGGTTAAACTGTCGCCGCGAGCAGCTAGGGATCGTATTATTTTCTTATGCTTTTTAAACTTGTTTAGCTGACAGGGTGTTAGGGGGAGGTTAGATCTCAGCAGATTGTGACAGATTTCACATATACACTTGACAAACCCGGGAGAGCCGTCCCTCATGACAGATCTCAACTGTTTCTTACTGAGGTGTGGGAGAGCCTGAATGAGAGGGCCGTGCTTCGCAATGTTCCGCATCCTGTCACCGCACATCACTGACTGACACTAGCTAGGGGAAACTGTACTCTTTCACACTTCGGAAGGTAAATAAAAAGCGATTTTTTCACCCGGAAAAATATTTGTGGATAAACGAAGGCTGTCGTGATCCGTCTGTCTTAATCTCACTACCAAGTAGCCATAGGGGGCGCTGGTGGCGTCTTGGAACGATTTTAAGAAATATTGGGATTTTCCTGGAAATATTTGCCTACCTAGCATGGTTGCTTGCATTTTATCGCGGGGGTTCTTGAAGAGAACTATGTAATTCGCGGAAAGACTTAAATCCCTGTGTCCCGCACCTTTGAAAAACAGATTCTGTGAAAGATACCCCACACTGATTTCGCGGTGATGCGAAATTTGGCTAGCTATCTTGCCATCTCTATGGCCTAGAGAATGCATAAGGTCGTCCAATATCACGAAACTGCCGCTAGATACCTTATCAAAATCAATTACCCCATGATGAAAAGTAACTTTATCGCGCATGGAAGGCATCCAATTTTGTGCAATCGAAAAACACCAAATGATCTGTGTTGGGGAAGGTTCAATCATACTCGAGGCATTATCGATCAATTTTCTAACAAATGTGGTTTTGCCTGCCTGGCTGGGTGCCGAAATGAGCATAAAAAATGGTGCTTCGAAAGGTAGGCTCATGTTTTGTTTTTAAGTGAAAAAAAAAATTTTTTTTTTTATCATTTATTCCTTATCGTACTCCCCCAGGGCTAAAAGTAGAGTACACCACTCCAAACTGCTGTAACTCAGACAGTAGTCATAATCGGGGCGACACAAGGTTACAAAGTGAGGAATGGGGGGAGGGGGGGCATCAGATTCCTTCACTTCAAAGGGATAAAGGGGATGTTTTAATAGTGAACTATTGACTTTAGAATCGATTTGGCCTAAACAGATTTCTGCCCAGTTGTGGCTGAGTGAGTTGGAGGTGGAAGTGATGTTGAGAGGAAGGGGGGAGGGGGAGGAGCGAGTCAAAATGAGTGCGGCTGTTACCATCAAAAGATTCAGAAGTAAAACGGCGTTCTTCAGGAGCTTGAAACGGGGCGATTCTGTTACGGAGAGAGCCCGAGAATGCGTCCTATTGCTGGCTGTGGTTTGTGTAAATGAATCCATGGCAACAGAGAAAGGGTACGTCACTTCTCTTCCCACCTGGCGCTTTCAATGCTCTCTTTCTCTGCTGCCAGCTACAGCTTGGAGGAGAACAGACACGTGGACGAGTCCATGACGGACGCAGGAGGAGAGGGGTGGAAGGTGGGAAGCTCAGGTGAGCATCTCTGCCAGCATGTGCAGGAAAGCATCTTCTCTGCGGGGTGAGGGTTGCTTCGGTTGGGGGTTTTGCGCACGGGAGGAGAAATACCCATACGGGATGGTGGTTAAGTCGGGCAAAAGCACACGTTTATTAAACACCAATCTGTAAATCTTCTCCCTGTGTACGGACAAGACGTGGTGGTTTTGCCTGACAATCTGGTTGGGGTTTGAGGTGACAATCGCCTGTCTTGTGTCACGCGAAAGGATCAAGTTTTCCAAAACTTCGGGATTGACCACCTCAAGAGCTGCAGAATCTAGCGTAAATCCTCTTAATTTAAGTATGTAATCCTCCCTCTCAGGTTGGTCCAAAAACTTGATGATCATGCAGTATTGTTTTGCACCTCCCGACATAAATTTGGAAATGTAGGCATTTTCTCCAAATTGTTTAACCACCTCATCTCCCATGCTACCTAGAACCGTGCCAACACCAATAGGTGGGATCACGTTAGGAGGGGTGAGGCTCACTATCGCGTCAGTATCGACGTAGAGGCAGGTATTTGGAGGTAATGCTGCCATCTTCCTGTACAGGTAGATGCGTGCGTAGCTCGTGATGAGGGCGCCGACAACAACATTTGTGTAGGGCTTATTTTTGGCAAACGATTTCTTATCACGATATTGGATTCGAGCCACAACCTCGTCACGTTCAAAGTTAACATTTAGCACTTCCTTGGTGCTATCTGAAAGGAGGGAGAAAAAGTCCTTTGGCTCGTCAACGAACATGGTTTCGGGGACGGCCGACTTTTGGCAGAATTTACCGTAAAGGCAATTGAGGGACTTCTTTGCAATGGCCCGCAAGCCATCGTTCCTTACAATCCTGTCGTACGACAGTGTGATGCCCTCTGCTTGCTGGAATGCAGCAATGTAGTCGTTTCTGTCCTCCACGCTGTCGCACCCCGCAGGCCAGCCAGAAGATTCCTGTTTTATTTTGAGCAACTCATTCACAAAACTTGCGAATGGTCTAAAGCCTGTGTACACCTCAAAACTCCAAATTTCGAAAATCTTGATGATCTTATATCCGAACTCTGTCGCCAAATTTACCTCGACTGTGGTAAAAGTGCCGTGTAAAGCTCTTTCATCGTCCGCGTGAGAGCAAGGTGGTGCTATTTGCTCCTTGGCGCACCTGAAGCACAAACTATAGAAAATTCTATCGTTTATCTTGACAGGCAGGATAGGTATATCCAGCCCCCCCCTTGGAGGCAAAATCACGAGCTTTACTAACCCAAAGAACCCAGAGAGATCGGTGGACGTGACGTCCCGGATGATCTCAGGTTGACCCGGGGGGAAATACCTGTTCTTTAAAATGTATGGGTACATGGAGTTCACGTCAAAGAAGGAGATATCCTGCTGAGGCGTTCTTTCAGCCCAGGCGTTGAACATCTCTACCCTGCCACCCAGATAGGCATCTTCTGGTTTGAGAGGTTCCACCAGATCCAGGGAGTCCACGTAGGCCTTTACGTCGGGGTTGTCCTTCTTCAGGTCATCGAAAGCGCATTGAAAAATACTTACAACGGTATATCCAGCGCGCCGCTGATCACGCTCCAGGGCCAATGTCCGCTCGTATGCCTCATCCAACGTGAGGTGAGAGAAGAGAGCTTTTTTGTCACGCATGGTAGGATGGCACCTCACGCACCCATGGTAAGGGCACCCAAGGAAACTAAAAATAGACAGCGTGGCAGCACAGAAGCCATCCACGTAATGGCCGTCTATTTTCACCTCACCACCGGGAGAGAGAGCATGCTGGATTTCGATGCCTTGTGAATGCTCCAGATATTTGAGCCACCTCACTCCCTCCATCGAATAACGCCTTGCGTTGGCGCCACAGCCGTAAGGGATATGGCCAAGGCCATTTTTCTGAAGATGTTTACTCCTGTAGCCCTTCATCACCGCACCTGGAAGCGTGCAAGAGGTGAAGGGGTCCACCCGTGGGTAGATCCCCATGAAGAGCCTTCTAAACCTGATTACTGAGAGTTGCAGAATGCGGACATCTTCCTTACAATATCTGAGCAGAGTTTCAGCAAAGTGAAACTGGGCAGAATTGGCAGAAGCTTCAGCATACCATGTGTTGAACTCTTCGCGCTCCGCAGGCTTCATTCTCTCTGGGTAGAAATCTTCCGGGGGTGGATACTCGCCCACATAGTTTTGGGTGTCTACCCTGGACATCCTATGGGGAAACCACTTTTTTCTTACCGGGACTCCAAAAGTCTCTCCCGCCTCACGGAGACTGCAGCCGGCAAAGAGATGAAAGTCGGAAAACTTTATGTTACCAACTTTCATGTAATAAATTTTTTCCCCTGAGAGTATCAACTTGTGAGGGGCGACTCCGTTTTCGAGTAGGTAGGTCAAAATAAATTGCGTATCAAATCGTGACCCGCAGTGCGCAAACAGATTAAGACGGAGGTCTTTCCTCCCATCCCCGTAAGTTGTGAAAAGAAATCTGCAGAAATCGTCCCGTGCATTCAAATCACGAAAGACGTGCAGGCGGTCGCCGCAATTTTCGCAGTAGCCATCCATCCCGTCACGATCCTGGCATTCCTCGCAGCTGAGTGTAAACACAACCAGCACGATAATGTGTTCGAAAACGGGAAAGCCACGTGCATTATTTCCTACGAATTTGATAGGTGCGGTCTCGCAGTCGAAAAAACCATAAGTCGGCTTTATCTTCTGCTTGAATTCCACTTCGAAAGGAATGTAACAGATGTGGTCTGGAGTCACCCACTTTCTGCAGACCGTGCATTTGAACTGACCGCAGTGATGATCTTCTTCACTCACTTTGTAGTTTTTCCAACACTGCAGACATTTCTTAAAGAGATCGCAGGTGGACTGCTGCTCTTTTCCGCGCCTGGTCTTATGTTTCAGGTAACAGGCTCGTCCCCGAAAGAAACGCCAGCAATCGTCACATTGAAAAGTGGCGGCACCCTCGCAAAAAGATCTGGCTTTACAAACCTTACATGTGTTTTTACACGTGTGCCCCTCCTTCTGCTGGTACGCCATGCGACATGGCTGACACCAGTAGTTGCGTTCGAGGAGTCTGGCCACATTCTTGCAAAACACGTAATGGCCCGAATGCAGTATTATGTTCAGGGCGCATTCCCTGTTAGGACCGACAAAAAGATCAGTCACTCCACCATAGCGATAATCCATGACGCAGATCTGAACGTCGGGAAGGAAATGCTGAAATTTACTGATTTCCGGCAGTCCACACAATACGTTCTCTTCCACCCCTGCCTCTCTCTGTAGTGCCCGCACCAAGTTTTCGCGAAACTGCACTTTGTACCTTAAGTTGTTGTAAGGCAGATTGGGGAGGAGATTGTTATAGCTTAAGCCTGCCACAATCGCCCTGGACAGACAGTAGTTGTCTGCCATGAAGGGAAATGTGACAGTATTATAGCTTCTTTCGAAAAACGCCCACACGTCCACCTGTCCTCCAGTAGACAGTCGGACGCCACCTGATGGCATTTCAACCCACGTTAACCTGAGCGAAAATCCGCTCAAAAAATTAAGCCCTCGGGCAGAAAACATCAATTTTTCCAGATCGTGGAGTATCAGTCCGGTGTGAAAGGACTGAAAATCCATGAACCTAACCCACAAGGGCCGATCTAATTCGTGGTGAGTTAGCATCACCCCTATTTTATCCCCTGGCCGAATACGAGGAAGAAAGTCCGAGATGAGTTGGTTAAAAATCCCCTCGACATGGTCGGAAACAGTCCGTCCAGACCTGTTTAGAACATTGGTTGGAATAGGATTAAACCTGACTCTCAAATCGTAGCCCTCTGACCTAAAGCGCCGAACGTGCCTACTAACAACAGACTCCACTTCATAGTATTTCCGCATGTCGTAAGTGTTGGGAGGGTCTGCAAGTGAAGGATCGAGGATTTCGGGTGTACGGGGAGGACTGGAAAGGTCGGGGGAAGGGTTATGTGGAACGGGATGAGAGTAAGACGGCCCGGGAGAAGGGGTGCGAGGGGGGGAGGGAGTGTGTGGATCTCTACCCTGTAGCCGACGGGATCGCCTCCTCTCATTCAACTGTGAGCTCTTTCCCACCCCTTTATTTGGAGTATCCAATTCTCCATCGAAATTCAAACGCTTTCGGCCGCGCCTTCTCTCTTGGTCCCCAGCCCCACCCCCCGTTTGCACAGAAGAAGAAGACGGATTTGCCGCTCGAGCTTGCTTTGCGTGCAGGGAGAGCAACTGTATGACAGCGTTGCTATCAATGGGAACGTAGGAATGTGTCGGCTGACGAATTGTATTTTGGGGCGTTATGGGAGAAGTTGCGACCATGTAACTGGGCGTGGCTGGCTGCATACCCAGTAAACAACGCAGAGAATTGGCCGGATCCACCCTACAGAAATTAGTTTCATTGATGTCCTCACGGTTTACAGGAGGAGTGATTGGGGAAACCTGATACCCTGACAACGTGTTAAAGGTCATTTCTGCAGTTGGAGGCGTTAGATCTATATTCATGGGGGATCCACCCTTCCCCCCACTTAGAGCCGAAGGTGTGGAAAATATCCCCGTGGGAGAAATCGATTCACCCCCCTCTAAAATTTGATGCCTGTCTGGGGTTCTTAAGACCCCATCTAACCAGCCTAGCAAACTCTGATTATTTTCTAAGGGTGAGGAGGGGGGAAACCTGCGAGTAACGAGAAATAACACAACAAAATAAAAATAAAAATAAAAATATGTGAGTTGAGGTACAGAGAAGATTTGAGGGAACAAAACAGAATGCCATTTATTTTAAGCTCATCTATGGGGGTAGTTTCCCTTCTACTTCTAGCAGAATTAAAAAAAAAATAACAGCAAACGTAGAGAAAAGAAAAAATGGTGTGCTACTCATGCCATACCCTAATCTAAAGGTGGCAGGCCTATATGCTCACGGAGCCAGGGAAGGGTGCACTCAAAAGCGTCATGGACATAGAAGCAAGCATGCTCCCTGTAATCAGGACAATTGTTTTTGCAGGCATCGCAGATTTGGCGAATGCCTGCATCCATAGGCCACTCTGCCACAACCACGACATCATTTTCGTGGTTTAAGCCGATTTGCCCCCCTCCGTGGCACACGTGAGCAGGTTGACCCTGCTGGGGTAATGGTCCCCCAACGGAATCGTTCTCGTCTAGGGCTGCCCCGTCCCCAACAACATCATCTGAACTAGGTCCCCCCACCGCCAGAGCATCTCCATCACTACCTATTTTCCAACAGAACAAACAGAAAGTCAAGAAAAAAATATTTCATCATGTCTCCCGAAGAAAACTGAAAATAATACTGTTAAATAACGGATCTCTTACCGTAAAGAGCCGGGAGTTCAGCTTGCGGGAGTTCCTCTTCCATCTCCTGATAAGCAGATGTTGCCCCACCAAAACCCGTCTCGTTGATGTTTTCTTCAACGTTCTTCACTTTTCTTTATCTCTTTTGGAGCTTATTTTGTAATAGGACACTACCCTTCTTACTTCCAAATCGAGAACAGCAGAATAACAGCACAGCACAGCACAGCACAGCACAGCACAACACCACAGCACGGCACAAAACGGCAGAGGAGTATAATTTATCCAAATTTTTTGGGGTTAATCCAATATTGCAGCAGGAATTAATCCAGAGCCGAAGAGAGCCGAGAGCACATTGAGAGACTGAACAAAGTCACAAGTCCTCCGAAACCTATACGCGCATGCGTGCTACGTCGGGAGATTCATTGAGACCCAAGTCGGTGGCGACATTCTGATGTGGTGGTGAATATCCGAATCATATTTTTGGGTTGCAACAGTCCCACGCCCATTGTCTTGTGAAGTCATGAGAATCCCCCATCCAGCATCAGGACCCACTTAAAATAATGACCCTCCCATCATTATCCCAAAGGCAAAGGCCCGAGTAAGACAAGATGTGCCTATTTAAACTCCATTGGACCTCATCATTTCATTAACGGGTCCCTCTGCTCCAGCAGGATGGACCAATAAAGAATGCATCAGCTGTCATTATCTCATGAACGGGTCTCTCTGCTCAGCCGGATGGACCAATAAAGAATGCATCAGTCGTCATTATCTTATGAACGGGACCCCCAGCTCCAAAACGGATGCATTCATTAAAAACCCATTCGACGTCATCAACCCAAGAACGGGACCCAGCCGCAAGCAGGAAGTTGCAATTGGAGACGAGACAGTCACGTGCCTCTCTTCCTCCAGCCTGCTCTGTGACTTCCGCTTAATTCCAAGGAGTTCCTATCTCATCTCGGGCAAAGATTTCAGCAAAGTCTTAATCTACTATCAGCCACCAAAAGAACGGAATATTTTTCTCTTGCCGTCTGTTCGCGTTTAGAACTTGCATCACGGCCAAAGTCCTTCCAGAGAGAAATCACTCGTTCTCGTGTTTTGGTGGAAAAAAATGTAGGCCATTCCATCGTTTGATTTTATTCATTTTCCAAGAAGAGAGAGAATCCTCGCATCTTCCAAATCCTCGTGACTTTCAGTTTTCTTAATGTGTGTAAATCTATCTACCGGAGAAGCGCACGAGTTATAGAGAAAGAAAGAAAGAAAGAAAGAAAGAAAGAAAGAAAGAAAGAAAGCATCCATGTTTTCATCCCACGTGTTTTCTGTTTTGGTTGTTTGTTTTCTGTTTGTTTGCTTTGTTAATCTCTGCCGTAATGTTGTAGTCGTGCTACAAACAATTTAAAGTGAAATCTCGCATCGCGATGGAGAATGACGCACATTTGACGCGGTTTTAAATTTATTCCTCCACCTCACGTACGCGTTAAAGAAAAAAAAAAAGAAAGTATAGACTAGAACCTTAGCTGCTTTAGACGTGTTAAGAGTTTTATTTTTTCACGATGCGTGGTTATGAAAATCAACGATAGCGTGGTTATGAAAAAAATGAAAATCAACGATAGCGTGGTTATCTCCTCACCTATGATCCAGAAGCCGCGCTTTTTTTATTTTTATTATTTTTTATTATTTAGTAGGCCTATTTCTCTTCTTTTTTCTTTTCTTTTTCGCCGTTTTCAACAAACACAGGTGTATCAGCAGCTGAATGAATAAAATGCTAGAAAACACACAAAAACACGCTTCTTCTTCTTCTTCTTCCTCCTCCTCGTCCCAAGTACGTCACTCCTGAATAGCCCTCCCGCTGACGTCATTCAAAATCAACCCCTTCCATCACTCAACCCTCTCCTCCTTCGTCTTCTTCGTGACGTCATTCACGACTAGCCCCACTCCCTCCATTATCCACTTAAGCCACGTCCAGCACCAACCATCCAATTCCAGCCAATTAAAAAACGATTCATCAAAAGCTGTACCATATCTATAACACACTACTCTCAGCTGAAGGTTTGAATAACAGTCCACTACTGCAGTCACCTTCGTGATATTTTCCCCACTCAATATCTTTCTTGTCCTCCCTGTACTGCAGGGCGTAAAACTTTGCAAAATAAACATTAATCGAATTTTTTTAATTGCGACGAAAAAAACGCAGTCACCCACGTAGGCTATTATCTGTATGCTCTCCTTTCTCTTGCTCATAACGCTTTTTAATGGTTTATCCATGTTCCTTACGCACTCAACCAAACGAATTTGCAGCGCCCAAATGCCAAAAAAAAACTGTAAAGGTTTGAAAAATGCTATTTGCGACAAACAGAATATTCGAACAGCCAAAATATTCACGAAGTCCTATAGCCTACCCGCTTAATCCCATACACCCTTCCGTTAAGTTTGAGGCCTGGCCTCTGTAGCCTCTAAAGTTGACCATCCCATATTCTCTTCCTTGGCCGCGAACCTATTTACTGCCGTCTTCCATTCTACACTAAAACCCACAAACTAACCCACCAACCAACTGAGCGGTCCAGACTCCAGAGGCAACAGAGGCAGTCCAGAGCCATTCATAACAGGGCAGGGTTTACGGGAGAGGTTTCATATGACGACAACAGGAGGCGCCACACGTACCAGTCCAGCGTCGATGTGTGCACTGCAACCATTTTCCCTGTGTGCACTGCAACCTGCCAACATGCAACGGACTGACCGCTACGTAATTATTATAAGGATATTCGGGGGAGGATTCCTGGAAACCCACCAACCCACTGAAGAAGGGTCTCCTTTTGGGGGCCGATCCCACCAGGAGAAATTCTGTATGAGTGCGCCCCAAAAGTAAATGTTGTGTAGAAAAGTGATGGGTGATGTTCCAAAGATGGAAACATTGGATGAAAAAAAATAACACAAGTTCACAACTTACAGGACATCAACGTGTTATTTTTTTGGGGGTGGGTGGGTGCTGTATTCGGTACTGTCGCCCCGCCTAGGCCTCTGTGTTTCCAGATTTCTGCACCGAACGCTAATAAGAATTAAAAAAAAAAAAGGACGCATTCTGCAGTTCCCCCCTCCTACTCGGTTGTCATAGAACATCCAAATAGGAAGTTGCAGGAAAGCATCTGGCAGCGAATGTGACATTGGAAATGCCGGTGACTGTACCTTTACTGAAATTTTCATCGTTGAAGCAGTTGTCGCTTGCAATATGGTTTAACATTGCTGATGAATTTGCGGCTAAATTGATGACTGAACTTTATCATCTCACCCATGTTGGTGAATCATCTAGGCCTAATCATTACTATAACGATTATGTTGTACCTGATGGACAAACTCTTCTGGAAGAGTGTGCGGGATAAGGCTTTAGCAAATCCAAAAGATCAGTTTGTTTTTAGGGGAATTTAAAAGGTACTCTGTGTCTTCATAAATCGTTTCCATCCAATGTGTTCCTGGAACCTGTACAAAACGTCAAATTTCAACTGAAAAATGGATTTGGCGAATCGTATCAATGGCAGACATGGACTACACGCTGGTCCCAATTATCTAACTTAGCGCTTGACATTGTCGATACCAGCTTCAAACTGAGTGGCCTACCAAACTCGCTGCAGAAATTAACCATCAATTGCTTAAATGAAGAACACAGTGTTGTTACTTTTACTGCTGGTCTGACCTTCCAAGTCAAGCTTCCAAAGTTGTATGAGCTCAAAATCTTCCAACCATCCATGAGCAATGCTCAACTCTTGGAAACTTTGCAATGCATTTCGAAGTTCTGTCTAAAGCTCAAAACTCTTTGCGTTAGTCGTGAAAATGAAGTTGAGGACCTTGCTGACGATTATGTGACACCTCTCTTCCAGTGTTGTTCTCTGGAGACGATTTGTGTTAATACAAATATTAAAATCAGCAGCGAACTGGGTGCTCGCTTAGCAACAGAAAAGGACACCCTTCGTCTATTTGGCTGCAGGTCAAAACACAAGATTGGATTCAGTTGTGGGTCGTTGTTTTTAAAAGCCCTTGTCACAAAGGCACGAAAGGGAGCACATATTGCTTTGAATGGAGGACCCTCCAGAAGTGACGTTCGGATAAAGTTGAAGCCTTTAAAGAATCCCCATCGACTTCGCATTTTTGGTTATGAAACTCATCAGTTGGGTGAAACAAGACTTTCTCCCTTTGGGGACTTTCACGTTTTATATGATGGCGATCCAGAAGAATTCAATCTGAAGGGACTATTCGATGGTTAATCAATCTTAAAATGCCCGATTGCTGTATGTATTTTATGGGATACTCCTAGTGTTGTCCTCTCTTACCCTACGTCTACGTTAGTGCAGAACACGGAAAACACAGAGCAAAACGGCAAAAATCTGACGTCATCGCGCATCCTCAGTATCCCAGAATGCACTGCGTATGGAACCACGGAAAAGTTGAACTTGGTTCAACTTTTCCGTTCCGTTCGAAATCACCAGCCAATTAGATTCGCTTGCGAGATCACGTGACACTAGAAGAAGCGAAGCGAATAGATCGAAGAAACATGGCTTCCCAAATCCGAGTGCAAGCGCTGGACATTGACGAACTTATC
>JAQIUX010000031.1:0-16195 GCA_034696965.1 Lithobius crassipes | reverse complement strand
ATTTAAAAGTAATAAAACCATGCTTAACTGTTTTATGATTAGCTTCTAGAGAGGAACTATTTCTTTTAGCGGAAGCGCACTCATTTTGACATAGAAGTACTTTTCTGAAACCGAATTGAGGAATAACCTATAGAGGGAGCCACGTATCTCCCGCCCAATATTCTCGCTGAGAGTGTCATTTTAAGTTAAAAGTTGAATACTTTTATATTTGCTTTAGTAATATAGCTTGGTCTTTCATAGGGAGAATAGAGTCGAAGGCATTTTCTTATAACAATGTTGTTCCGAAGTAGAGCTATGGTTAGCTGCAGGGTACATCCCCACTACAACCCTCTGTGATAATGCATAGCAGCAGTCACCGCCTCTGGCAAAAGTACTGAATAATATGACGTTTACGGCGTTGGCCGGTTTTTATAGGCTCATTTCAAGAAGAGAATAGCAAAGTTCAGCAAAGGCAAATTCCATCTACGGAACCCTAAATCATTAGTGCGCATGCTCGTGACGTGATTGGCCGAATGCCCCGCTGACAACGGAAGTGACAACGCGGCGGGAAGCTCTCACGCAACTCTCGGCCGCAGCATCCGGTCTCGTTAAAAAGAAGGGCTGACACGAGAGTCAGCCTAACAGATTGAAAACACAATGCGCAAAAGACGAGGGCATTCAGACGGGTTCAAAAAACTTCGCCTGCACCTGTTCCTGCTCCCAACCCAAGCTAACAAGCACTTATTTTAATTAAAAAAATAATAATAATGGACTAGAGCCAGCTAAAAACACGGCTGGCACGGAGGCGGTGCTTTTTCTCTTCATTATACACGACAGCGTTTTAAAGGGAAAGCAAAGGCGTTGGAGTTAGGTGCTGAATGGATGTTTATCTAAAGGTCATGCCAATCGATTTAAAGGAGGCTATACGGCCTGATCCAATTAAGGCAATACAATGGACAAATTTTCGATTTTTAAGCGGTTAAACGGAGAAGCGTAGTTCAATTAGCGATATGGAGAGAAGTGTAGGGCAACTCGTTCACATCCAATAGCTGTCCTTGGAGAATTATTTCAATAGAGACACCACCATGCAGATACTACCATCCTGATTTTTTATTTTATTGACGGAGTGTTTCGCCTTCGCCGTGATCAGCTGTTGATCCCCACGGTGGAGTGTATTGTTTGTATTCTCTAGTTGAGATATGAGTTGGACATTGTTGTTGTTAGGATGTTACGATGTTGTGAGACACGTGGGTCTCGGTGTGTAATGCTGATGTACTGTTGTAAGATCCATCATGGAGTCTAAGCAAGGGATGTGCACCCTTTCCATGAATATTTAACATGGTGGAATAAAGACCATAATTCTGCTTCCACTCTCTCCTTGTCTTTCTCTCCGGGAGGTTCTCTCGATCTCTAATGACTGATCACCACTCACGGACCTCAATTTTTCTAATGTAAAAATAACAAAAATAAAATTTGGACCATTAGTAAAAAAAATACATGGTAATCCCATCGTTAGTTACAGCGAGTATTTATAGATTATGAAGAAGCGACGCCGGAACTTCGAGACTCGCTGCATATTTATTAAAATAACTGGAAATTTTCTGGCTGTTTGCTCTTTATCAACCTGTTAAAAACTATTTAGCGTTTAAAATTTTCATCACAACACTGTTTATACACTAACCCCGAGAATTTTGTACACATCCTTTAAACATTTACCCTACGAGGCAAGTCAACATACACAGAATGCAGTACGTGGCGCCAGTATCACATGACATTACGTCACTTCGTAACGCAAGCTTAATACTAAAATTACAAGGCTTCACTCCTTCACAATAATTACAGAGTTGGCAATTTGGCCATACCGATCACTGATGAATAATAGCTTTCTGATAAAAGGGGTCGATGCAGCCAACTTTGCTACCCTTCATTAGTAGATAAAAGGCACTGCAGCACAGATAAAAATGTTAAAAACTACGTTTCGGGCGCCGTTGGGCCGTTGGGCCGTTGGGCCGGAAACGTAGTTTTTAACATTTTTATCTGTGCTGCAGTGCCTTTTATCTACTAATGAATCAATATAAGCACAACTCGTCTCTTCATGAATCATCTTAAAATCAACTATTTAACGTTGTGTCCCTTACGTTTAACTTGATCTGTGGGAATTACCAAACCTAATCTAACATTAACGAAATTTTCTAACGATGTCTAATGTATTCCATTCCTACCTCATCTGCAATGGTTTCGTAGTAACGTTTTCTAACCTAAAATTTTGTAGTTTATGTATTGACTGGTGGTAAGCCCAATAATTTTTCCGTTAGTTCAGTCTATCCTAAATCCATGACCGTTAAACAATGGCCTTTTGGTGGTATTTGATGTTGGTAGGTCTTAAGCGTGTACGATTTGTGCTTGCTTTTGCTATCTCGGAATATATTTTACGTTCTCATAATTATGGGCCGTAGCTTGGCGAGTTTTCCGAATTTTATAGACGATTGTGTTTAAAATATAATGACTTTAAAATATAGTCAAGTCGGCACAGGTTGGGCAGGAGACTAGTACCTTGATGGGTAGACTCGTCCTCTACGACGAGTCTCATACTCCAGTTAGGTCGTAAAATTCTGTTTTATTGTCAGCTGCACGCGTTTCTTCCCAACTACGGGCTTCCAGTTTCATCTCCAGTTGAAGGAGATAAATAAGGGTGAGTTAATTGGGATAGGGGCCCATTCCGCCGCTTCCAGGAGGGGGAAAGGAGGCAAAGCTAGGGTGTATATCTGCAGTCATGACGGGCTGCGCCTGGTCCTGCTGCCTAATTATCACCTTGTCTGCAGTGCTTTAGCGAGCGTTTCCTGGCTTGCCACTGGACAACTCGAATAGCTTGGCTCGCTGCATGGCGTGAGCGTGTACGCAGCCGCTAATTTGACTTTAACAATTTGTAAATAGTAGTTGACTTGCCAAGCAGCCAGCAGGCCCGTCTGTGCCTTGCATGCCTACGCGTAGGAACGGACTGACTGACTGACTGCATGGCCCGCTCGGCTATATAGGAAGAGCAGGCTTGCTTGGTTGGTTGGCTTGGCTAAGACCAGGGTCTGGTGCATCTCGAGCTGGTTGCTGAAATGGATGCCTTTAGGGTAAAGCGGGTGGGGTTCCATCTTGGATGGATGTCAGGATGGTGTGTGTGTGTGTGTGTGGACGCCCGTACGTGTTGTTGCCATAGCAATCAGCCAGGCCTTCGTGTTCTTGAAAGATGGAAAGATGGCTGTGTTTTCTCACCATGCAGTAAGAGGTTGAAGCCTAACTGACATTTTTGCGATTTCATTTGCAAAGAGATAGGCGGGAATGAAAGGTGGAAAGGTGTTCACGTATTTTGGTGCGTTGGGTCA
This sequence comes from Lithobius crassipes, assembly GCA_034696965.1. Lineage (NCBI taxonomy): Eukaryota > Metazoa > Arthropoda > Chilopoda > Lithobiomorpha > Lithobiidae > Lithobius > Lithobius crassipes. The sequence goes on along the minus strand of JAQIUX010000031.1, from coordinate 12,842 downwards.
AGCACTGCTGCCGTCCCAAGGCAAAAGGTCGAAAGTAACAAAAAGACGTATCTGCACTTTAGGCTTATTGGACCAAAGAAACCTCTCCCCACAAGCTGGTGTGCTCCTAATTCTTCTTTTTGCAATATTTCAACCGATTTCGAGGGTGGCAAGAAGATGTAGGCTGTATCGAGGTTAGAAAACTGCCTCTCCTGAAAAGTTGACTTTTTGTAGATTTGTCCTTTTACCTTTGGAGTGCAGACTGAGTCAGGTATTATCAGAGATTGTTTCACAGCAACAACAAAAACCTTGAAGGTGTTCGCGACTTTCATGTAATAAGTGTGGTAACGTTGAACGTGAAGATTACCGTTTGAAATCAAATACTAAAACAATGCACCATTAAACCAGTTCAGTTAGGTTTAGGGAAGTATTGAGGGCTAACTAGTTCAGATAGGTGTAGAATGAGGGGCTGCTTCCGTTTACACCACAAACCCGCTTGTCCAAATTACCATTGTAACTGCCTTTCATATATCTACGTAAATAAAAGACCTCACAGCTTGAAGCTGTCACATATTATGCAGTTTTTGTGATAGAAGGTTTGTAATGACCAATAAACGACTCCTGGATGTTCTTTATAATTTCTTTCAAAATATAACATTTCTGTTAAATAAAACATTTCTTTTTTGGAACATGACATCAACAATTTCTGGCTTTTAAAGCAAACAACAGGTTTAATGCGGCTTCATCCCGCTCACAAGTTAATGCGTATCGGCTGCTCATTGGCACAACAAAAAGAGTAGTTGCGTTCCGTTTGAAGCCCTGAGGGTGGGAGGAGGAGATGCGGCAGAAGCGCGTGCATCACCGTAAACAAAGAGGAGGAGGAGGGGAAGGAAGGCCAGGACTTGAGGCATCATCTTTTTTTCTCTTATTTTTCTTGAGTGAGAGGAGGAGGAGGAGGAGGTGGGAGTCGGAGGGGCCATGGCATTGGCGCGCATGAAGGTCGTTTCCTTAATGGACCAATTCTCTTTCTTCAAGCCTTCCTTGTCAATGGGTGATATATGATGACGTCAGCTGCGACTTTCCCCTTTTTCCTATTTCATGCACACAAGAAGGCCTTTGTAAATCATGGCACCGTCTTGTTCGGTGGCCTCCTCGTCCTCTCCTCCCCCGCCTCTATAGGACGTTATTAGGTATTATTTCGGGAACAAGAGCGGGCATGCCGACGTGTGAATGTTCGACACGTTGTTCCTCAAGAAAGATCCGTGTAGCCATCTTCTTGTCAATGGAGATCTTTGTTCCGTCGCTGTTGTTGGAAAGACCAGAGACTCCTGTGGTACCCGCCGAAAACAAAGATCTTTGTCTGGGAGAAGCATAAACGGTAAATTAGAGACCAAATGGGCTTTGCAACATGAATCGTCTCGTCGCGAAAGATAGTTTTGCCTCTTGTCGGTCTCTTGCCTGTTTTGCGTTTCTTTATGACGAGATCGTAAACTTTGGGGTACTTTACTTTTGGTGCATGACGTGAACTGTCGCCGTTTGTTTCTGATGCATCCTCACATTTTTTTGCCTAAAAGGAAGGAGAAGATGAAGAAAATACTGGGTCCTTTCAAATTGTGGCTTGGTCGCCCTCTACAGCAGGTTTCAGTTTTGACGTACTAAAGTGTTTACATATGTCTGCCTGTGAAAGGTTTACTCTCTGCTTTTTGAAGTCGAACACAGATGAAGGGAACTTGGTGCTGAAGCGCTGCTTTCATTGCTTATATTGCCACTACATCAAGGGTTTTAGCGGCAATCATCAAAGTGTAGTCCCAACAAAGTTAAATACTGAAAATAACTTAAGCCTACTCAAGATACGATTAAAGATAACGTGTGTGACCAGTTAAGGTTAATCATGTCACTATTACTGCATGAATTGTTCTAGTGGAGTAATTTCCTGTTGACATTCTCCAAAGATCATTTTGCTTCTTGAGCAAGAAACATCTTATAGAATAAAAACTTTTGTGATAAAAAAACTGTCAAATTTTGCCTATCAAAGAGTAATTTGAGCTTGTATCAGTCTTCCATCTGATAAGTCCTTTTCTGCTAAGTCTTTCGATGGACATAAAGGAATGGACATAAAGGACATAAAGGAATTTTTTCGATTGAGCAATTAACCGAGGTCATCTCATATCAGCAAATCTTAAAATATCTGAAGTTATACAAGTCGAAAAACTAAGTTAATACTCAAATACATGTTCCCCTTATGTGTTGCACATATCGTGCAGAGGATCAGTAATACTGCTCTTCGCAAACTTGGCAAGCTTATATGAAGTTAGCGGACTTGCTATGTAAAGCATGCCTAGGTGGTACTTCACTCAAAATATGGGAAGGCTTTCATGGTTTCACCTCCAGTTTTCTGCCCAGAGACTGATATCCCGTTCAAAATCTCGTTGTACGGTGAGTGACTGTGCCACGGGAGCAAGAAGGCGGGGAAGCTCTTAATATTCCCTCCTCTCTCCCCATCTGGCCCTCCATCTCCTTGGTTCATTTGGGATTGCTTGCTTTATAGCCATCTTGGTTGCAAGGGTCAGTGAGGCGTTCCATGGCTGCCCCCGCACAAGCACCAAGCGGATGTCTGCCTCGTTATGGTCTTTCCGGTTCTTCCGGTCTACCTTCCGATGCAAATGCCTGCCGAAAGATGTTGGCGATTGGGCCGAAGAAAGAAAGAAAGAGGAAATCAGGAAGTCTATGTCTTTGGAGTCACGACGACAGAGGAGGCTTGCAGACTGATCCGTAGCTTAATTTCTTCTGAGTTGATCCTGTGGTTGACCTACTCATGATGGTTGAGGAATATGGCAGCCGGAGTTTGGTATCGTGATACTATTTACTGGTAGCAATACAACCAATAAGGAAAATGTAGAAACTTAATAAAAGTTCATTTAGCATATATTTCAGACCTAACTTAAAGATGCAGTAAATTTTAAAACCTAAAAACCAGACCATTTAAAGAATGCTAAAAACCTCACCATCGCAATCAGAAAAGAGTCCATAGATAGAATAGTTTTAACTTCGTCGTAGCTTATAGCACTTTTCGTGAAATTTTCTAGATTCTTATTAAGGCATACATGTTTTTCTGCGTATCTGCCAGAAATGCCTGCTGGAAAGTTGACACTCTGATCATGATTGTTTAGTATATGTGTTTTCGTCTTTGTGACTGTTGGTTAGGTTTACTGCTATATTTGTCTTACTATTGAAGAAGACCTTAACAGAATAGTGTCATGGAATAGAAAAGAGGAGATTGGTCGGAAGTATGCGGTTAGTTTTACCTTCTTTAATAATTCCTTGATTGATTAAGAATTAGTCGCAATGACAAACCAGTGAAGGAGCTACTTTATCCTTCCATCCATCCTCACGATTGGGTCGCACACCTCTAAGCTCACCACAGTAAATGAAGACATTGCCAATTTAATGTCCATCTGCGGAGACACCGTGATTTGCAAGGTTGTGCCCTCTGGCGCCCTCTCGCCATGCCCCCGCATTGTTTGGGTTTGCATCATTTAGATGCATGCCATTCTCCCGCCGCCGTGGACGCCGCCATTGCCCTTTGACCTGACTCTACATTCGAAGCTGTCGTTTGACCGACTTTTATGATCCTGCGAGATGGTTTTTATTTCTTGACCCCACTCGAGTCTGAGCACGATTTTTTTGTAATGTGCAATGTTTCAGATAGCTATTATATTTGCTGTAAATCATAAAATTTTAAGTTGTCATACAGCGCTCCCGTACACCCCCTGCAAAGTTCTGCTCAGATGGTCCGACGGAGAAAGAACATTAAAGTTCTGTGCTTGCAGAACATTCATACTATTATGACAATTTTAGTTTTCCTAAACATGTTTACCTGTATAGTAAAAACATTCATGTCATAAAACTGAAAAACACAAAGAATGTCTGCGAACGTAGAATGTTCCAAAAGTCCCTTCCCAACTTTAAATATTGTAAACATTGTAGGATGTCGAGGCAATAATCGTTTTTCCCAAGTTCTTGCCAGCATGTCAGGTGTAATTGTCACTACTGCAGCAAGAATGCATGCTTTCAGCTCTTGTACAACTGTGACCTTGGTGAGATAAAAATGTCTTTGACATAATTTCCCCCCCCCCCCCCCCACACACACAAAAAAAAATCCAAGGGGGTAACGACAGGGGATCGCAGTGGCCATGCAATTGATAGGCCATCTTGGCCTATGCTGGTCATCTTGGCCTATCCACCGACTTGAAAATGTTTCATCACGTAATAACCATCTTGTCTCTTATGGGATATACACTATGTCAACTTTCACAGTTTGTCACTATTGCCGATTAACTCTATTTTTGATTTGTTATCCAATGTTAAAGTTGTAAAGGAACTTCTGGGACACTTCCCAAAGTGCTTTATATATTGCGGTCTGAAAACTTCAAGCTTCACCAAACTTTCCAACATCTGCAGAACCTCCTGCTTGTTGATACGGCTTCATGCAAGTTACAGAACACACATATACGGTACTCTCTTCTTACATTAGCGATCGGTGGTGGTCTTTAAAAAGTTCGGCAATCCCCGTCACGTCACATTTCGTACAGCCTGACGTCCAACTTTTTTCTGTGACGTTGAATGAAGGAAAGAAGCAGAGCTTTGCTCCGCTGACGTGACGTCACGATTCAAAAGCTGCAAAGACGACGAAGACGTGTGGTGTGACGTCATCTAATGCTCTGCTCCCACAATGGCTGTCACAACAAGAGGCATTGGAGCTCCGAGCTGACGGATAAACCGTCTCCCACGTGCCGCATTCATGCGATATGACACCCACAGGTTATCGCAACTTATCACTGCGCATAAAAGGAGACTGTCAGACTCCAAGACGGAGCCTTTTGTCCCCGTAATCTGAAGCTTGTGGTAGCGAAAATCGTGTTTGTGTATTCAACTTGTGGAAAATATCGCTCTCCGCTTTATCGCACCAGCTGAGCAATTCAGCATGGCTCTTTTTTTTTCTTCTTAGTGTCGAGTTGACGCAGTTTCCCGTTTGAAAACTTTTATTCAAATCCAAAGTTTGAACATTTCATGACGGAAGCTTATGGACATTTGATACGTTTGTGTGTCGATAATACAGTGATATGCTTCATGCGGAACGTATAATACTGTCCACTATTTAAGTACTAAATAGAGTTCACGTTTTGTTCCTGAACTGAAACATGCGTTCGTAAGTCGCCATGGATAATACTGGATATTACCACTTTATAGGTGGGGTGCAAGTGTGACATTTAAAAAAATAATTTGTTCTCAAGAGTCTCAAAGGAGTCGTGCATACAGTGATGTAAACCGTTAATCGACAAGGTAAAAGTTAAGAATTTTGACTTAAGCTGATGAGGTGAAGGTGTGGGATTCTCACCTACAAATGATAGGACTCTTAATGCTGTTGAATCCGTTGCTGACTTTAAGTTACAGTCATCAAGTTCATAATTTGCTGCTGCACGTTGTTTTTCCATGTTTATTTTTTAGTTATTCAAGCTTACCATTCCAAAATTAATCTAAAACTTATATTGATAGTTCTTATTGCTTAAGATTTTATCTGGCTCATTAGTTAAGTTTTACTGAAAGAATGTATTGAAATACGAAGCCAAGGTAGCTTTAATGATACTCACTCAGACGCAATAAGTGCAATGTAATTCAGACAAAGACATATGAAATGTAAGGGATAAAAATAGAATAAAGCTGTCTAACAAACAAATAACTCCACGCTAACATGATCATCTCATCCAAATTCTGGCGCCCTTTGGAATGGTTTTGATAAAACTGCAAGTTGAGCAGCTTGTTTGTTTCAGAAAGAGTTGTTTTAATTGAAATTTATTAAAACTGAGTTGAATTGAATGGTGGTTCAAATGTGCGAGCAATCCCCTCTACACACTTTCATCCCAGCATTGAGCATGAGCATGGCCCTGCAATCCTTGGGCAGGGTGTGCTCGTAGCAAGTTATCCTTTTAACCTCCCTTGTTCCTCGTTACGTAAGGAACGAAGGTAAAAGGAGGGAGGAGGGGGAGTGGTATTTGCCGCTGCGGCGTTTGCTTATGCACGTCCAGGAGGAGGGAGGGAGGGGTGGGGAGGAGGAGAAGCCGTATGATGAATGTGCCTAGTCACAGGGTCGCGGTTGAGGCTCAATGAACTGTAATTGTATGGGCAGACAAAAGAAATGCCGGACTCGCTTCTAAATCTCCATTCTCTATGCTTGTCATTTTGGGGAGAGCAAATCTAGTCGACTAGTTAGTTATACTTCTGCAGGCAATGCCACTACCTCTTCCGCTCAAATTCATGAACAGCTCTTGGGGAGGGCTGGGCGACTCACACCCGAAAGGCGTCTTAAGTTTGGAATATCCTCTCTAGAAACCCGTTTATATACATACAGTATTTATATATTTTACCTTCTGATGGATCAGAACGTAATTTGCTGACTGCATGTAAGATGTGCTGCACCCTTCGTAGTGCATCGGTTTACCTAATTGTTTCTCGTTAGTTCCTTTTATGTTTCAGTCATAATTCACTTATTTCACCTGTGTACTTAAACTCAACAAATATGAAATGAAAAGTGACTAGGAAACATAATTACCTACCCGTTTCGAAAGGTGTTGCATTGAAGCTGCTATGATTGTAGACTTTCCGACAGACGAGAGCGCATATTGTTGAACTGTGGAGAACTGAAAAACACCGTTGTCATATTGCTCCGAATGGAACTTAACCTTGCTCCTTGCCACTTGGCAAGAAAGGTTCCTAAACGTTTTCATGCATTCATTAATAACCGATAAGTTATTTCGTCTGAATGTCATTCTGAATATACTAAGAAACAGTAGAAAACATGTTGTATTGGACACCTAATAATGTTACCTCTAATAACTTGTTTCTGTTCATTTTGGAACTCGCGGTAGGCTAGATCATGGTAAAGTGCCTTTCGCTAAATTAAGTGTTTGAGTTCTTGCCTTTGGTAGCCTACACAGAGTTTTTAGGTTGCAAAAATTCATTTTTCTTTGGCTTTTTTTTTGTCTGTTTCTGCTGGCGTGCGAAAGATGACTCCAAGTCTGGTGTGGCGTGGCTGTGAGAGCGCGAATGCAGCGTGGCCCCAAATCCTAACCAGTGGAGCCAAGCGGGCTGGGCTTGACGAATCGCAAATGAGGAAATTAGGCCTTGCTTCCCTCGCCAAAGTGGCTCCCTCAAAACTTGACGATGTTGAGTAACATGTTTTGGTGTCATTTCTCTCGCTTTTGGCAAGTGGTGTGAGAAAATTTCGCATCCGATCCGCAGTAATGCGTGCAGTGGAACTTGCTCATTCCCGCCGAATAGGCGCGGAAGATGAGCGTCCCAATCTTGTATTAGTCTCACACTTGTTAAGTATTTACTGTTGCGGAAATTTGAATATGCATTTCGTTGAAAATAACCCTTCTCGTATTCAATGCTTAGTGAAATAATGTGATTGACGAGAATATTTTTCTTTATATATATCAGTATGGTGCTACGACACTGTGGTTGAGATTTTTCACTGGTCTATCATCTTCAGTGCTTGATAAATTGTAAGGCACCCTAAAACCATGTATTACCGTAAAAACTGAATGATTTAAACTTCGTTACTTGCTACTAAAACCTGGTTTGAAGTCATATGATGTCAGGGAAAAAAAAATGTTAATACTTGCGCTGAGTACCAGGTAAAACAACGACCAATCATGGTAACAAAAGAGAGTGCACCATCCTAGTCAACATTCATATACCCACTTAGTTTTAATTTGCAAGTTTTGCAAAATCCTTGCGTGTCTCCATAATTCGTGATTCATTTAGTTGATGGGTCTGCTTGCAGGTATAGTTTAATTTTTATGGTAGTGGTGTTATTGGGATACTTACGATTGTGGTATAGTTGCCATAAGAGTATTACACATACAGCGTTTCTGTACAACTCATTAACGGCATGAGTGGCAGCCAACTTCTAACCACAGTTGCTTGTCGTTACAACCCTGTGATTACCAGACTTTATAGCGTTGCATCTACTGTTTATTGCGTATTTTACTATGCCACTCGGCCATTGTCTTCCTCAGTCACACAGAACGACCTTCTTGACCGGGTTATTCTTCGACGTCGTATTGCTTCTTAACAAAAGACTATTAGGCAGGCTATTAAAAAGTCGAGCAAAGGATCTTGCTATTAAATAGTCGTTGATGTGTGTATATAGGTGGAGACATGTTGGAAATGCTGCTTGCCTGGTCTGCTGCCTGGGGACTTCACAGCAGTCAGTTTACTGTGAAAAAATAGTATTATGTCCACCTGCCACTGTTTGTTTGGTCGTTATCCTTGATTCAACCTGCTTTATACGATTCTTTCCTTAGTGCAGCCAACAACATACAATTTGAAAAAGTATTCCCGTTTGGTGACTCCAGAACGAAATTTGCTAGCTATCGTGTAGTAATCAAGAACAAATTGTTCTTTATCAATATTGGCACCCTTTTTAAGGTAAAGTGCCCTGCCGAGTGTCGGTGTCGTGTGAAGAATAATGAGCTAGCCTTTACACCAACAGCTCTAAACCTATAGGCAGGTACTGGTTGGAAATTGTATTAGTTACAGCTGTAAAATGTAAGCAGATGCGTCTAACTTTCACTTTTCTTCGTACGGATACTATAGTATAGAAAACCAGCAGTCCCAGCTTATGAGGTAAAGCAATACATTTGGACTACAGTGGTTGGACTGTTGTATAATGTAGATACGTCCGTAGTTGGACCTGGTAGGAACGCGATCATAATGCAAGCACACCTAAATTCTAATTTTCCAACAGCTCTTTTGGAATGTCACAGCTTATGTACTAAACTCGGCTCATCAAGGTCAGTTTATATAGTAAGAGCTGCATCATTTACAAAAATAGAGTTCATTAGTTGATAGAAATTGCATTTAGGCTTAGGCGTTATAATTGAAGCCAAATCCACTTACTCATAATTAAGGGGATTACAGAGGGGAAAGAAACAGTCTTATGGCAACAAAGCAGTCGTTCGAAAGAGGGGTTGGGATATTTCATCTGTGAACAGTTTTTCACTTCTTCTTCTTGGCTTTTTGCCTGGTTTTTGCGATCCCTTGGGTCGAGTGGAGTCGGTCTTTACCTTCTTTCGTTCCACAGAATTGCGGGGCGGTAATTAGCGTCGTTGGGTTTGGAGGGAGACCCCAAGGCAATCGATGGAGAAGAAAGAGGCTCGAACTGAATAAACCAGAACCGCGTCTCATTTCAAGATTTAACCACACTTCGTTATTTGGATGCAAGAGAGCTTTTCATGACGAAGATTTATTTTTAGCATGTCTCTCGCGTTTGCAGACATCCTGTAAATATTCACACCTTAAATAAACAAACAATGAATCGCTGGAAATAAGGTATGTGTATAATAGAACAAACGAAGCGCATCAGCGAAATAATAATCACACCTTACTGGTATCTCCACACACGCTGTAAGGTGCGTTGTGCCTGTTCAGTGTTACTGTTGTCAAGCTGTAGCCCAAAAATTCCGAAAATAATTCGATAACTCGGACCTGGCGAATAGTGAGTGAGCACCGATAACACAATAGCACTATACTATATAAGGGTCGCACTATAGCACTTTCTTGAGATTAAAAGTGCACATTTTTGTGTTCATTTTGGTCGTGTTAAACTGTTAATGATCATTATGAGGATAGAATACTTAATGCGTAATAGGTGAGCGTCTTTGGTTTATCGTTCATGGTGGAAACGTTGTAATCACAACTGATAGTCAGTTTATAACTCTTGAGTGAATTTGGTCCGTTTATCATCATTTGGAAAATTGTGTGCTAAAGTTGTATTTTTTTTTTTATTCTAGGTAAGTTCAGCCTTGGTTTGTACAGGTTCTTTAAAGGATAAACTGGGAAAAGTGGTAGGCTAAATTTCCCGAAGTCCTGGTAAGCGTGTTTATACCTTTAATCATTGGTGTCGAAGTAATCGATGCTTCGGACGTTAAGTTAAAGTGAACAAAGAATAGCTTTAGCAACTGCCGCAGTTCGGGCATGAACATTTTCGTGCTTTCAGGTAGGATAATCGGAGTGCAGAGAGGCGCACTATATAGCACTTATCTCGTTGATAAGCGGAACCACAGCTTCTCGATTGTAAGACTCCGACAGAAATATTAATTTTCAGGCCTGATCCTATTGAAGGTTGGGGGTTGGCGTTTTTCATTGTTTTATTTCGTAAGTTATTGTGTTCTACAAAGGACTCCAAACACAGGTAAGCTTTAGTAAAACTTGAAGTAATGTCGAAAATACATTATATTCCAAAAGAATTCCAAACATATTAGATAATTAGATTTAGGTCCTGTTAATGTTAATCGAAACACACCAGCTAATGGCGGTCATTTCTTCTGGAATACGGAAGAAATTTAGCAAATCACCATTTAAATACCGAACTGCATCAGTCATATACAGTCCATTGAATAATCTGGCTAATTTTTTATTAGATCCTAGGAGGTTTCCAAAAATGCCCTCTTTCATAAGATAACCAAATAACAAATTAACTAAAATTGTTACAAATACAAAAGCCACATTTGAATGCTAGACAATTATTGTTACAAAACAAAGAATAATCACAGAGAAAGACCACCAAAGATAGTGGTTTTACTACAAGGTGACGAATTGATATTTTAGGAACTAGTTAAAAAATTTATTTAGCACATCTTTGTGTACCATATTACAAATTTTGATAACAAGTAAGAATAACAGAATAACAAGTTGACTAATTTTCTACTTTATAATCAACTTACTACTACGTGTCATGCAGGGAAGTAACCTACAACTTGAACAAGTACTGATAACTTCCTATAAGAATCAGTATCCCCCAGCAGTGAACAGCAAACATCAGAGCTAATTAAAAGAAAATTGTCGCTAGCCCATGAATTAGATCGATCACTCTGGCAACAATGTGGAAGTTTGTGAACACTATCAAGTTCCATAGCAGTAGGGAAGGGCACCGAGTCTTTCACAAAAATTATATCATTCATTAAAAAAATATTGTATGGAAGAGATCCTACAAGAAGCATGTTAAAAAAGATGTTGATGCAAGATAGTTTCAGCTCACCAAAGGAGATGCACTAATTACATTAAAAAATACAGTTTCTTGATTTCGTTTCTTAAGCTAATGTCAACAAGAAAAAAATTCCATACCTAGCCGTTGATTTTAAAACACTTACACTGAGTCTACTGGTAAAGTTGGTTCTTAATTTGCTTTACATGTAAAAACAAACTAAAACTCATTAAACATACATGAACGGCCAACTAATTTAAGATATTTAATAATTAATGACCTACTTGCAGCAGTTTTATTGCCCTTTGGATGTTAGTACTTAGTACGACCCTCAATATCTCTGTCAATTTAGGGACTTGCGATTTACAACTATCATAGGTCCTAACCACGACTTTACACAGCACAGGACTTCTACAACCTTACAGCTGTGTATCAGCTGCAGTATTACACGTTTGTTAAAGTAATGTGATGAGATCACATTATTAATATTTTTAAACGCTTAACTAAGCTTGCAGTATTCAAGTCAGTATTTCCATGAAATACATTTCAAGCAGAATGTTACCTAGGGCCTACATTTTCCTGAAAATCAACATTTTTCTTACACTAAATTCTAACAGCAAAAATGTATGATCTTGATATTCTTTTTCTTATCTGAAATATTTTGGTGTACATTCTTTCCAAAATATAAAATAAGATGGATTATTTTCACATTTACAAACTTGTGTGCCATTAAAGCTCGATTTGGTATTGCAGTGCAATCTGCTCATCACCATATAAAACTTAAAATCCCTGAGTCTGCACTACTGAAACAATAGGAACGATTATGGTATTACAATTATAATTCACAAAATAACCAGCAAACATAACAGTGAGAGGATTTTGATGAGTAGTACACGTTAGGATGTTTGGATTTGTGTTGCAGTTAGAAGCTTCAAACACAATGACACATTGTTTAACTCATCATCATGATGTTGTATCTAACAAACCTCACATCCTATTGAGAGGAGTAGATGTTGTGCGCCGTGGAGATGAAACAGGTCGTCTCATTGGAGAACGAGACATTCGTGATGGAGATGGATGTGTTAATCCTCCTCCGCTTCGATGGTGGTCTAGGGTGGAGTCTAGTTTGCGCGATTCGGCTTCAAGTAACATTGGACTAAGTCCTGGGTCTCTGGAGACGGTACGAAGAGATTCGCCCAAGACGTCGCGCAGCTCTGAAATTTCTTCTCCTGCTTTTGAGCTACGCATGATGTATTGCTGGCGCTTGCGGATCTCTTGGTTCAGCTGATCTCTCAGCACCTGGATCTAAAGGAAACAGGGTGACCATTAAACATAGAAAATTTTATAAGAAATCGGAAGGTACAAATTTCTTAATGGGAATTCTATTGTGCACCCATACTGAAGAAGTTCAAAAAAAATACAAAACAATAGTTCAATCTGGAAAGAGTAGAATGTAAAACATTTCCCACTCATTTTGCACATGCTTCTCAGGCTAGGTCCCATTACCTGCTGCTCCAGTCCTGCGACCCGTTGCCGGTGAGCTCTTTCTCTCGACTCAAGTGTCCGCTCGGCCTGAGTGCGGGCTGATCGCAGTCTTTCCATTTCCATTTCTTTCTCCTGGCGATGGCGGCTCGTTATTTCTGTGAGCCGCTGGGAATGCTGTTGCTCTTGTTCAGCCAATTGGGCCTATAAAATTTGGAAAGTAATTTTATAATTAACACTTTCAGGACCATGCCCGTGATATCACGGGCTGGACTGCATTCCCAAAAAGACCAAGCCCGTGTTTATCCGTTCACTGACTTCTATAAATTCC